>PVKZ01006815.1:0-29955 GCA_004027375.1 Macroglossus sobrinus | reverse complement strand
CCGGCGCAGGGGATCAGCGCAGCGGTCCCCGCCGGCTTCCTCCACCCCTGGAATCCTTGAAATAGGGATCCCCCTGGGGTGGGGTGCTGGGGCGGCAGGGTTCCAGGGAGGGCAGCAGAGCAACTCAGCGATGGAAAATCACCCCCGAGTTCCTGCAGGAATACGTGAACCCAGAGCGGGCTGGGGTGGCCGGGGTGTGGGGGGGGGGGTGAGCCGGGGCGGAGAAGGGGACTGGTGGCGGCGGGTGCACGCCCGGCGCTCGGCTGCAGCGGCCTCGGCTCCCTCACCCCGACCCTCTGCAGGTCTGCAGGTCTGTGTCGTGCCCAGCGGCACACTCGTGGCAACAATCCAGAAGAGGAGGAGGAGGAGACAGCAAGGATAGACCTAGGTGGGTGTGGGGAACAGTGACATGGGGCGGGCGTAGGGCTCAGTTTAAGACCACCCCCCAAGTTCCCCATCCTCCATTTTAGTGTCTGCTGAGGCCTGGGGTTGGATCTGAAGGGAAAATGGTGGGTTTGGGTTCAGGGAAGGGAGTGAAATGAGAGGAAAGGGGGAAAACTTGGACTGGGGACCACTAGAGGGCATAGAGAGCCCTTCAGGTGGGAAACATGAAATTTAAAAAATAACCCTTGATATCCAGGGCTCTGAAAGATGAGTAGGAGGCTTCTGTCCTCGGTGCTGATCTAGCCACCAAAAATTCAGTCCCTTCTCTCCCATTTTATCTCCTAGGAGCAATGGTGTCCGAAGAGGAACAAGTGGTAAAAAATATCAGCGCGGAAAATGCCAACCAGGAAAATGAAAAAAAGGATGAAAAGGAGCAAGATGCTAATAAAGGAGAGCCCTTGGCCCTCCCTTTGGCAGCTGGTGAATACTGTGTGCCTAGAGGAAATCGTAGGCGGTTCCATGTTAGGCAACCCATTCTGCAGCATAGATGGGATGTGATTCAGAGGCTTGGAGAGCCATGGGCAAGGATGGGAGAAGAGAATGTGGAAAGGGTTGGGGAAGAGATGAGACAACTCATGCAAAAGCTGAGGGAAAAGCAATTGAGTCACAGTCTGCAGGCAGTTAGCACTGACCCCCCTCACCATGACCATCATGATGAGTTTTGCCTTATGCCTTGAATGCTCATATTGTCCTTGAAGTTAATAGAGAGACAACTGCTTTCTAAACATACATGTTAGTAATTTACCTTTGTTGTAAAACTTTGATGTTATTAGTTTCTGGTGGGTCTCTTTACCAGCTTCTAGTCGAATGTTGTCTTTTTAATCCAGTCTGTAAGATTTTATTAGGAGTATTTTACCTATTGCATGGAAAGATGCTTATTTTAGATTGTAAAGTTATAAAGCAGTTTTAAAAAATAATTTCTGTATTCTTTTTATTTCAAATCTTATATTTATTTATTTAATACATGAAGAAAAAAATGCTAAAATATACCAGATGATTAATACAGGGACTTATTTTTGTGAGATGGATTAATGTTTTATATTATCTGTAGTTTGAGAAGAAATGGAAACTATTTGTAATGATTTTATGAAAGCAAGAGGGTCACTTAATAAACACTTGGTTATGAAATTTGGATATTTTAGCCAGATGAATAAACCCATGACTTCTTTATAAATTGGGTCCTACATTTGCTTCACATGACTGTAAAACACATTCAGGAATGTGTGAGCTGTGTTTACCTATTTTTGGCCCGTTTCCACCTATTAGTCAAGACCCTCTATCCTCAGATTTACCCTTCAGATTTTTAGCAGTTTTCAAAGATAGATCTCATCAGTTCAGCATCTCTCCTCTCCTCAGGATGTGATGCTTGCTGGTCAAACTGTGATTCCTGCTTGACAAGAGGTAGGAACTTAATCAAATACAATTAATAATGATTGAGTCAGGAGCTCTTGAGTTCTTGTCTCAGGTCAGTCCTGGAGTAATATAACCTTGGCTATCTAATCTCCACTTTTCTAAAAGAGATTAGCGATTCCTAAAGGAACTCTAGAGTCATATAATGTCCTAGTGCCACTTTTGTGAGAGTCACTTGAGGACAGTTCTTGAAAATGAGGACTCCTGGTCCTACCCTAAATCTGAATGGGGCTTCAGAACTTTCATTTTTAACACATTTCCCTGGTGATTCTGATGCACATTAATGTCTAAAGGGTTACTGGTGAGTATGTATTTATTATGATCTTAATTCTTAAATAAAATCATAACTGGAAGAATGTGAAGATAAATTTAATGGAGAGAAGCTTTAAAGGCAAAGGTTGAGAATTTTAAAAGACTTTTATATTTACTACATAATTAAAATGGAAAATATGTACACTATAATAGTGGTTATCTTGTGAGATATTGGGTGAATTTTTCCTTTGTCCTCAGCTACATTTTTCTTAAAGAACATGGATTACTTGTGTTAAAAAGAAAAGCCATTAATGGGTCTAGATACAAAAAACTCTTCAGTGAACTTATAAATGCAATGGAGGCACTTTAAAATTATTATGTCAGAACTTAGATATATATATTTCAGGTTACCTATGGATATGATATTCATGCTCTGCTATAGTTGTCCCTCCTATTGAATATGGGTAAACACACTAGGTTTTACTTCTAATCAACAGAATTCAGCAAAAGTGATATGATGTCACTTCTGTGATTGTGTTACAGAATACTGTGATTTCTGTTTTCCTAGGAGACCTCCCTCTCATCCCCCACACCCCTGCTGGCCTTTAATGAAACGAGATCATGTTAGAGAGGCCCATATGACAAAGAACTAAAAATATCTTCCAGCCAACAGCTAGTGAGGACCTGAGATGCTCAGTCCAATAGCCCTTCAGGAAGTGAATCTTTGCAAACAAAATAAATGAGTTTGGAAGCAGATCCTTTCCCACTCAAGTCTTCAGATAAGGTTCCGGCCCTGGCCAACATGTTGATTGCAGCTTTGCAATAGACCCCAAGACAGAAGACACAACTTAGCCACACCCAGACATTTGACTCACAGAATATTTGAGATAATTGATGTATGTGGTTTTAAGCTTCTAAATTTGGAGGTAACTGCTACACAGCAATAGATAACTAGTAGGTATCTCTAAAGGATAATGGTACTTGTTAAACATAACCACAGTGCCATAATCACACATAAAAAAAGGGACAGCAATTATTTTATGTCTAGTCAGTGTTCAAATTTCCAGTGGTCTCATAATTTGTGAGGTTGCAAACAAAGAAGAAAACCTAATGCAAAGTTTTTTACTAGGAAGGTGACAAGAGTGTGGTTGAAAAAGTTTCATATCTAACATAGGCCTGGAGCTACAGACTGAAAATCTAGCAAATGCTAAAGGAAAAACTGATCTGTTTTACGCAATGAAAATATAGGGTAGGATGAGATTCAGAGAGGGTAATCACACATACAACTTCATGACCCAAAATGGTCATTTGACATTTCAACATCTGCATTTCACAGAAGTCTTGGAAAAACAGTTATATTTTTAAAAATTGCCAAAATAACCTGTTTACCTATAAAAAAAACTGGCTATAAACAGTGGCTGCCTGGCTGACAGTGTTGCAAAGACATACTCATAAATCAGATTACTGATCATATCTGTGACTACTTTCAATGAAAAGTTGTACTACTGTGTTACAGTTAGAAGAAGCATGAGACTGAGATAAGAACAAGCAGGTATATTAAACCATTTCATCATCCAGTTTGATTCAATAAGGCATGGAGTATGTCACTAAGAAGTAATTTTTTTTTCATGAAACAGAATTTAGAGAACTAACATAAGTACATGAAGGATATAATTTGTGAGTTGTCAGAATTTTGAATTTTGAAAATGAGGATGCCCTCTGGGAGTTATAAATGGATAAATTTGATAAACAATTGACATAGTTTTCCATCTCTAAATAACACAAGAGATTATCTGTAGTATGATACTGAAAAGGTTGAGAACATCTAGTATTTTAATCAATGTCATCTGGGAGTTGTCTGTTGGAAGCTGAGCCATGGAAATGCTTCAAGAAGGATAATAACAATAAAATGCCCAAGTGAAGCAGAGTCTTGAAGAGCCTTTAAGCTACTTGATGTTAAAATGGATAGAAATCCAAGGAAACATTTTAGAAGATTTAAAGAAATAGAATTATGAAATAGATGGCATAAATGTAGGTAAAAGGTGACAAAATAGAGAAAAAAAGTTACAGAAACAAGGCAAAAAAATCAGTAAAATGAACGGAAGTGGGGTCTGAGCTGGCCCAGTGAGTATTATGCATTCAGAAAGGCTATTAATTAGTGTATATTTAAGGTACTAAAAATAAATCTTAAGAATAAAAAATTTCAGTTTATGCAGGAGTGGAAAATAAAGTCTCTGAATGTTAATGCAGTGAAATTCATCACACACACTATGAATCAATGTGATAAGCTAAAGAAGTTAATTTTTAAAGTTTTGGTTCCAGAAAATAACAGTATTTACAAAAATAAAGGAAAAAGTAGATGGACACATATATAGGTAAGATACTTAACACCTAAAGCAATCCCCAGACAGAAAATTGGATGTGTAAACAGTGCAAAAGCCAGCGGTATGCTGGTAAATGTCTAACAACTGGTTTGCAAACTATTTGTAGTGTTAGACTATTTCAATTGTGTAAATATTCTTATTACAGCTGATTTTCAGCTACCAACAATGTCACTTAATGCAGAGTTTCAGAAGAAATATACACAATTAATTGTTCTGAGCCAGTAAAAGCCTGCTTCAGCACACCACTGGTTCATTGCCTTCCCTTATCAAAGTGATTAAAACAGAGACAATACCATGCAAGAAAAATGAAAGGTGAGAATGAAAACAAGCAATGTCTTTTGTAAAAGAAATGTAGGATAAGTATAAAGGAGAGAAATAAAAGAAAAAGAGAGCAAGGCAAAGAGGCAGAGGCTCAATGCATGAATATTCTTGGAAGTAAAACAGAGTATATAAGTCTCTGTATGTATGTTTGTGTGTATGTTCGTGTGTGTGTGTGTGTGCATGTGCACACACATGCACATTTGAGAGAGAGAGAGAGATTGGCAGATTACCTATATATGGATATTCCTAGGCAATTTAAAGGAGTGTTTGTAGAAGCAAAGCCTTTAGAGTCAGCAGACCTTAGTTCAAATAATGGCACCATCATTTATAAGCTTTTTGACCTTAAACAAAGTGTGTAAACCTCTCTTAGTTTAATTTTTCTTATATGTAAAATACAGAAAGTGTTAGCAAGATGCCTGTCATATACTAAGCTCTCAACAAATGTTAGTTGTTAATATTATAAAGCATGTAAGATGAAATAAGTTTTAGTTCACTAAAAATGAGTGGTCTAATGTTCCAAAGTTAATAAAATTAGTGAATTTTTAAATGTAACTATTGTTCCCAGAAGTCAAAATTTGGCATAAAAGGGATTATATTTGGTTGAAAACACAATTTGTCCCACACAATGCTGTACAATTTTTTAAATCATTGTTGACACTTAAAAATTGAGAAATTACACATGAAAATACAGATTTTAGGTTTGTATGAAAAAATCAGTAGATGTGTCAACCCTGGGCCTGCCCTCCCATGTTAGACCAATTGACTAGAAGAAGTTTGGTGGCAGCTTCAATTCTTAAGAAAGATATGTGTTTCAAGTTTTACTTTTTGAACCCAGCTTTTCTTATTTGCATTATCTAGTTACCTCCCTGGGACTTAGAGAAACTTCAGTTTATAGCTCCCTAATTCATATCAACTGCATCTACAAAGTAATTTGAAGAGATAGTTTAGAAAATGATTGTGATTTGGCCCAATTCAAGACTTTTTTATGTAACAATATGTTAATCATGAGCCACAAGTGGCTTTTGAGAACATGAAATCAGAGTAATACAGTTTGATATGTGCAAAAATGTAAAGCACACACAGGATTTTAAACACTCAGAACAAGAAAATAATGTAAAATATCAATGGTTTTTATATTGGTTACATGTTGATATTTTAGATATACTGCAATAAATAAAACATATTACTTTTTACTTTTAGAGAATGTATTTACTAGAAAATTTAAAATTAGATTATACTTCTATTGTACTGCACCATTCCAAATCATGTTTTAGATATATTTCTAAAATTTAAAAATCTTATTTTTAAAATTTCTAATAATAAAAGTGATACATATATATTTGGACAACACAAAGGAGCATTAAAGAGGAAAAAAAATAATTATTTGAATCCTGCTAAACATTGTTAAATATTTGAGTTTCATTTCTTTTCATCTTTTTTTTCTAAATAAAACATTCATAAATGGAATCATGTTCTATAAAAATTAGGTCATACTGTGTGTACTATTTTGTATGTTTCTTTTTCATTTAACATTTTAAGATTAATCTTTTTCTACTTTTCTTAAAAATTATTTGAAACGAAGCTGTTATTTAGATCAGCAGTCCCCAATCTTTTTGGCACCAGGGTCCGGTGCTCCTATAAGAATCTAATGCCTGATGATCTAAGGTGGAGCTGAAGCAGTGATGCTAGTGCTGGGGACCAGCTGCAAATACAGATGAAGCTTTGCTTGCTAGCCTGTCACTCACCTCCTGCTGTGAGGCCACAGACCTGTGTGGCCTAGGTGTTGGAGATACCTGATTTAAATGGATTAGCAAATTGAATATAATAATAACAAAACTGTGAGAAAATATAGATTATTATTTAATTTCAGCATGCTAAAGACATTTCTCAACATACAACCTAAGGCAGAAATTATGCAGAAAATAACTGATTTTATTACATAAAAATAAACTTTTATATAGTATAAATATAATTTTAAAAGAAAAAAAAGTACTGGAAAAATAATGCATAGAAAAGACAAAAGGTTAATAGCATAACCAAATAGTGAATTGGATCAAATCAATTAAGGAAAAAGAAAAACAGAAATATAAAAATGGACCAAAAAAGAAAAAGGTAAAGAATTTTACAATTAACTAATAGACACATGGAAAAAATGACCAGGTTTATCAGTAATCAAGAAAATGCAAATGAGAACAGGAAAATATTTTCAAATAACAAGCTGGTAAATAATTTTAATAACAGCCAATGTTTACTGACCACTTATAAGTACTTTTCATGCTTTATTCAATTTCCCTAACCACATACATTGCATTCAGATATGATGTTTAGGCCCATTTTATAGTTAAAAAGAATGAACTACATACCCAAAGCCACACCGCTATTAAGTTATGTAGCTAGAAATTGAATACAGACAGTGTGACTTCTCAGTCTATGCCATTATAAGTGATTTCTACCTAGAGGTGAGGGTTAAGAAAAAATGGGCACTTTCATTTAGTGCAGGTGAGTATAAGAACTAGTACAACTTTTCAGAAATGTAGTTTGATAATATGTATCAAAAGCCTTAAAACAATTCTACAGCCTTTAAACCAGGAATTCTATGATTGTGACTATATCCCAGATAAGAAGTCATACAGATGATCTGTATCTGAACTGTAAAAACATTCAAGTGTACCAGTATGTAAATATATGCAATAACAGAGTGTTTATTCTAGCATTTCTGAAGTACCAAAAAATAGATAAGATTTTAATACTTATAAATAAGGAGAAAGATAAATACATTAAGATGCAGTAATACTTTGTAAAGTTTTATAGTCATTATAAGTAATGGAGTAGTTCTGAACAGAATGAAATTAAAATTTCTCTAAGAAATATTGTTATATAAATTATACTGGATAGGAAGTTTCTACTGTATGTAAGGAATAATTGACTGAAACTGGTTTAAATATTAAAGTTTATAATTTTACATAGGAGGAAAAACAGAAGTAGGTAGAACAGGCTTCAGGGCTGATTGAATCAGCAATGAAAGGATGTCACCAAGAACCCAGGTTTCTTCCATCTCTAGTCAACTTCTGCCATGCCTAGTGTAAATTTCATCCTAAAACTGATGGTTACCTCTGATGCAACAAAGTGGCTGCTTACGGTGATTGAGAATACATTCTTCTCTGTTTCTGTCCATCAAGAGAAAAGGCAAAACCTCTCTCCTAACCATGGAATATAAGGCCTTCCTTTCTCTGATTGGGCCATTTTAAGACTGTTGGCCACCCTCAGCCAATAACAGTCCTTAGGGAAATTTCAAGTTGTGACAGGTTCAGAATAATTAGAACCTGTATCCTGAAGCTATCAGTGAGGTGGGGTGAAGTGGACATCCAGACGTTTGGAGTTCTGTTAGGGAGAAAGGGGAAAATTGATTTTGGGTAAGCATACACTATACTGGGAGACTCAAAAACTAGGAGCTATTCAGAATACTCTGGACCTCCAAGAGGCCCTGAATAGGAGATCAAACAGCAAAAAAAAATGACATATTGAATAACGTTTGGAAGAAAAGGAGGCCAGACATAAAAAACTAAAGCAGTCCAGAAAATGCCAACATCCATGCGGAGGGGAGAGAGAGAACGACAAAGAGAAATATGAGTCTATGAAAGCTCCCTGGCTGGTAGAATATTGAAGAATCTCTGAAGCCCTGGGATTAATAAACAAAACAGATACCATGTCCAGTATGATCACCCACAAAGGCTAAGTGGAAGTCATGTGAGTCTGTGCCCATAGATGCCCAAGAAATTGCTAGTCAGTGAGGAAAAGAACCAAGAGAATTCCAAGATGATAAATTGTTTACAGAGTTTCCACTTTTGTTACATACAAAACACCTCCTTTTACAAAATCTTGCCCTGCTCCATGAACCAATCCCAGATATGCTGGGAACATCCTTTTTTACAGAAGTAGGTTGAACAACATCTCTGAAAAGGACTTTTGTTTTCTTAGCTTTGAATCTTACTAGGGTTTGCAGAGACTTCCACTGGGTACTGTTTACTCCCTGGGTAGTCTCTTGACCTCTACCCCAGCCAGCCTACTTTCTCTCCATCACTAGCCTTTTCCAGAACACCTCCTGGAAAAATATTCCAGTCCTACCCACTTTTCCAGGCTCAAATCAGATCCCTCTTTCTAATGACAGCTTCTCTGGCTCTATGAGTACCACCTTATTCTTACTCTTATTAAGCTGACAGAACTCCAATGTTTTTCATTTTTCCCCTAGAAGTTGTTATGTATACTCCTGGGTCTTCCCAGGCACCTTGTGTTCTTCTTCCCCTGTGATGTCTTGCAATATGTTTTATAATTGTTTTGCGTCTTTCACAGACCTCAGGTTGTTTATCAGTGAAATGGTCTCTGTTTCTCCTCTTTCCCTTCTCCATTCCAGTTTCTACATGGCAATCCAAGGAATATTTTAAAGGAGAATTATAACATGTTTCTCCCCTCATTTATATTCCTTAAATGCCTCCATTGCATTTAAACACTTAATAATAAAAGAAAACAAATATATACCATGGTCTTCAGGCTCTGCAAGACCTGGTTTCTGGCTACATCTCCCACTGAGATAGGCCATTTCTTCCCCACATTGATAAGCTCCAGACACACTGGCCACCTTTGGTTCTAAATGGGGCAAAGGATTTTCCTGCCCTAGAACCTGTGCCCATGCTATTTCTTCTCTTAGAAAACTAAGCACCTCCTAGCTCCCTAGTTAACTTCTATTTACCCTTTAAGACTCAACTTAAATATCATGCCCACTGAGAATCTCTCTCTCTCTCTCATTTTCTGGTCTAGCCCCTCATGTTATCTTTCAAAGAAACTTTGTTCTCTTTATCAAAATTTGAGACTACATGCTTGTTTAATGTATCGCTCCCTCACTAGTTTGTACCTACCATGGTCTCAAAGGGACCATGTCTGTTTTATTCACCAGCCATACCTACCATCTAGCCATTGCCTGACACATGGTAGGCCCCAAAAGATAGTTGGTTGAGCCTATTAAATTGTCATTTTAAGGTCAAAACCAGGCATATATCAGCAATCTCGTAAGGTTTGACTTAATACTTATTGAATGAATGAGAAAAGAGAATGAGAAAGTAACCTGGAGAATACATTTTAATCCCACTATACTATCTAATCTGCTTTAGAATAGGTTTAAGAATCTGGCTGAATTGCTGACTCTGAGACTTTACCCCTAAAGAAAGGAGCATTTCTTACCCTTGTCATGAATGTCTCTCTCCGGTGAATTCCTCAGAGTCCATACCTTGCACCCAGGCTGTTGTGTCCTTTCTTAGACTTTATCCCCTCTCACGCTTTTATATGTTCTTCTTCCACAATTCTCTTTGACAACTAATTCATCAAGGGCTTATAGACTTCTACATGATGTATCTTTACTCTCCTTCTTTGCTGGTAAATTAACAAAATACTCTATGCCAGATCATAATAGTATTTGCTTTATCCAAATGAAAGGCTAAAAGAGGAATTAAAGACTGTATTAAAAGACAAAGAAAGAAACTACTTACCCTGAGTGGATTACATCACTGGAATGGAGTACCTGTGAATGTTGGAAGCAAGGAGAACCTAAGGGATTTCAGGGCTGCCTCCACTTTGCACTCTCACTTTTACTTCCCTCTCTTATCGAAGAATCAGCAAGCGCAGCAGTAATGTGACCCTTGACTCATCACCAGAGTGACTGGTAAGGGGAGTATCATAGAATCTACCAGGGAAACTAAGAGTTGAGCAAAGTTTGAAAATTACTGTCTTGAACCAAAACAAAACAGGTATTGAAATTTCCTGGATATCTCAAAAAGACTTAACTCAAGTCCAAGAAGATATAATGTTTGGGTATTGATTTGGGTTAGCAGTATTTGATTCACAGTAAGTTTTGCATAAACACACAGTGAATGGATTAGTGAATGAGTTGTCTTAGGAAACACAAGCAAATGAAAAACATTAAAATATAAATCTCAGTCTTTTTAAAGCTGTGTGTATATATTTCAAACAAAATTAGGTTCATTTGGTGTACATTGTATCAAAATATGTTATAAAAAAGTAAATTTCTTTGTTGTTGATTTATTTTTGTCTTATCTTATTAAAAATATAGCTTTTGATTTTTGGTTTTCAGTTGAGCATGTGAGGAGCCTGGAATTCATCACTCTCATTTTCACAACAACAGAAAAGCTGACAAACTGAAAATCAACAATTCTTAGACTACTGGAGAGAGGGAGCTAAATATGGTGGGCTAGGTAAAAGCGGGGTTTGTCTCCTCCCAGGACGGCATTAAAATTACAACCTAATTAAAAAAAAATTAACTTGTAGAACCACCTAAAGTCTAGCTAATCATAATACATACACTTGAAGATGTAAAGAAAAAGCCACATCAGGACTGATAGTGTTGTAGTTGCCAGCCCCCGATAGATACATGGACCACCAGAAATCAGTGAGTTATAGAAAACAGACTCTTTATTCAGGCAGCTGGATCTGCCAGAGTTACACAGACCCCAAATTAAGCAGCCCCAAAATGTAAAGGTACAGGGTTTTTAAGCCCTAAACCCCATTCTTCATTCTGTCTGAACATAAAAGTCTATTTTTTTCTTTTTTTTTTACTGTCAACCTACAGGTCAGTTGTGCAAGTGTGGGGTACAGAAGCAGAAAGCTTATTGTTAGAATGTTATGTTCTCATGGGCGATAGCCTATGTTCCCATGGGTGATAGCCAAGCAGTAATTTCTCAGCCAGCACAATAGGAGGGGCAGAGACACAGAGTGGGTTGATCCCACACTCGCGCATGGTGATTGAGCACCCAGAGGAAGAACATGGCTTCAAAGGCCTCCCTGAAGGAACAAGGCGCCCTAACTCCACAGAGGGGATCCCTAGGTCAGGGTTCCTATCCTAGGAAGAGGAGTTCCCACACATTGTGAATGTAAAAATCTGGTCGTCTGGGTGAAACAGAAGGAAACTGAAAACTCAGACATCCCACAGGGCCTGCGTACAGACTGACTTACTACAGACACTCACTCTGGGCTCCAGCAGAGGGTCAGCACATTGAGAGGCACAGGTGACATATAGAGAAAGACTGAGTTATGTGGCACTGGAGGGAGGGCTGAAGGAAAGCCACCATTGTTCCTTTGTCAACCCCCACCCTCTGGGGCACTCTACACATAGGTGCCATTTTGCCTGTTTTAAACCATCCCCCACATAGGACCAATTCTGAAGCTGAACATGGCCTGGTGAGCTTGTTCTGCTCAATCCTGTGTCTCTCTGAGATCCCACCTCACTAAACCCACAAATTACACATGGTGGGGCTGTTATCAGGTAGTTGGTTCCACCCTGAGCCTTCCCTGGGCTGTATCTTCATCACAGACAATGGCCCTTGGCTCATGAGGCCTGCACATTTCAGGAGAGACTTTTGGTGGTGGGCCACCAGTGCCAGCATGAGCTAGGTGAATTGCAGTGGTCTATGGACTCGACACAGATGGCAACTGGCCTCGCTGTTATCTGTGACTTTAACGGAAACCTGTGGGCTCGGCTCTGGCATCAATTCTGAATCTGCATTGGTTTCATGGGATTGGCTCACTCCACCCTGTGTCTCCATGAGATCATCCAATCCACAAAGTACATGTGGCAAGCCCTTTCCCAGGCAGCCTGCCATCCCCACCCAGTGCTTTTCCTGGGCTATGAATTTGACAGCAAACAATAGCCCTCAACTCAAGTAGTCCACACACAGCCCATGCATCTTGGGAGAGACTTTCGATGGTGGGCTACAAACCCCTCTACAAGCTACACTATTTCTTGAACAGATCTTGAGGGTCTGCAGGGCTGAGGCAGGCAGCATCTGGCCTTGCTGTGATCTGAGACTTTTACAGGAAGCCACAGATTCAGCACTGGCATGAAGCCTGAATCTGCATTGTCTGGGTAAAATCTGCTCACTTTATCCTGGTGACTCCTTAGGTCCCTACACCACACAACACAATGTATACCTAAAGGCTTTACCAGCTGCAGAGTCTTACAGGAAAATAGCAAGAAGCCTCAGGCCTTGAGATGCACTGGTTCTTTTGCTAAGCCATCTTAGGCCTGTACTGGGGGTAACTGGATCTTGGCTTGCAACGTGGTCTCTCGCACTTGCCTCCAGATCTAGCATGGACAGCAACCATGCACTGATGGCTTTGTAGCTCCTATCAGGTAGTCCCAAGCAATTGAAAGCAGTGGCTGACCTTGGCTTACACGGAACCCCTTCCAAGGGGCCACAAAACCAATGCATCCAGAGGCTGGCACCAGACCACAGCATAGCAAATCTGTCTAGTTCCTTTAGTGGTACACACAAAGGGTAGTTGCAAAAAGTGTACAAGCCTGCTAGGGCAAATCCCACTCAGGAGGTTCAGCCCCCACACAGCAACTCTTACCCTGTGGGTGCAGTCAATTCCCACAATTAGTCAGCCTGAGCATTAATCCCATCCACCGATGTACAAACACCAATAAAGGCATGCCGAAAACAAGATCACACACAATTCAGAACCCCTGGCATAGGGGATCAAGGAGAGTGTGCCTCTGGGCCACAAAATACACCTTCCACATTAGGCCATCTGGCCAAGGCTGAGAGATGAAACAAATATTCCTGACACATAGAAACGAACACAGAGAGGCTAATAAAACAAAGAGAAAACAAAGAAACATGCCACAATGAAACAACTGGAGAAAACTCCAGAAAATAAGCTAAATGAAATAGAGGCAAGCAAGCTACAAGAGACAGAGTTCAAACTAATGGTTATAAGAATGCTCAACGAACTATGGGGAGAATGAATGAGCACAATGAGAACTTCAACAGAGAGATAGTAAGCATAAAAAAGACATAAATCATAAAAAAACAGACAGAAATGAAGAATACAATAACTGAAATAAATAGTATACGAGAAGGATTCAACAGTAGATTGGACAGAAAGGAAGATCAAATTGGCAAAATAAAACACAAGGTAGCAGAATACACACAATCAGAACAATCAAAAGAAAAATTAATTAAAAAAAATGAGGATAGTTTAAGAGACCTCTGGGACAACATGAAGCGTAACAATATCTGGATCACTGGAGTACCTGAAGAGGAAGAGAGAAAGAAAAGAATTGAGAATATATTTGAAGAAATAATAACAGAAAACTTCCTTAACCTGGCAAAAGAATTAAGCATACAAGTTCAGTAAGCACAAAGGGTCCCAAAGGAATTCAAACAGAACCACACCAAGACACATCATAATTAAAATGCCAAAGGTCAAAGACAAAGAGAGAATCTTAAAAGCAGCAAGAGAATGGCAGCTAGTTACTTACAAGGATATCTTCATAAGAAGTCTGCTGATTTTTCAATGGAATCTTTGCAGGCCAGAAAGGACTGGCAAGAAATATTCAAAGTTATGAAAAAGAAGAATCTACAACCACAGTAATCTACCCAGCAAGGCTTTTGATTAAAATGGAAAGTTAGATAAAGAGCTTCTCAGACAGGATAAAGCTTAAGGAATTCATCACCAACAAGCCAGTGTTACAAGAAATGTTAAAGGGGTTTCTCTAAAAAGAGAGGGATATAAAAGAAAATAGAAATAACAAATAGAAGTAATAAAATGGTAGTCACTATGCACTTGTCAGTATCACTTTAAAGTAAATGGATTAAATGTTCCAATCAAAAGGCATAGGGTCTCTGAATGGATAAGAAAACAAGATTCATGCATATGCTGTCTACAAGAGACCCACTTCAGATCAAATGACACTTACAGACAAAGTAAAGGGATAAAAAAATATTTTACACAAATGGAAATGAAAAAAAAGCAGGGTAGCAATACTTATATCAGATAACACAAACTTTAAAACAAAGGTTATAATAAGAGACAATAAAGGGCATTACATAATGATAAAGGGATTGATAAATCAAGAGTACATAATCCTAATAAACATAAACACACCTAACACAGGAATACCTACATACATAAAGCAATTACTGACTGACATAAAAGGAGAGATTAGTAGCAATACGCTTATAGTAGCAATCTTTAACACTCCATTGACAACAATAGACAGATCTTCCAGGCAAAGAATCAACAAGGAAACAATGGGTTAAAAAGACACACTAGACCAAATGGATTTAACAAATCTTTTCAGAGCATTTTACCCCAAAGCAGCAAAATATACATTCTTCTCAAGTTCACATGGAACATTTTCTAGGACAGACCACATGTTAGGACACAAAACAAGTCTCAGAAAATTTACGATGATTGAAATCATATCAACCATCTTCTTTGATCACAATTATATGAAACTAGAAATCAACTACAAGAAAAACTGGAAAATATACAAACATATGGAAACTAAGTTAACATGCTACTAAACAATGAATGGATTATCAATGAGATCAAGGAAGAAATCAAAAGATACCTAGAGGCAAGTGAAAATGAAAACACAACAACTCAAAATCCATGAGACACAGCGAAATCAGTCCTAAGAGGGAAATCCATTTATACAGGTCTACCTCAAAAAACAAGAAAAAGCTCAAATAAAACATTTAACCTTAAACTTAAAAGAATTAGAGAAAGAACAGCAAACAAAGCCCAAAGTGAATAGAAAGAAGGAAATAATAAAGATCAGAGCAGAAAGAATTGAAATAGAGTCTAGAAAAACAATACAAAAGATTGATAAAACTAAAAGCTGGTTCTTTGAAAGGATAAGTAAAGTTGACAGGCCCTTAGCCAGATTCATCAAGGAAAAAAGAGAGAGGACTCAAATAAATACAATCAGAAATGAAAGAGGAAAAATAATTACGGACTCCACAAAAATACAAAGGATCATAAGAAAATACTATGAGCAACTGTATGCCAACAAATTGAACAATCTAGAAGAAATAGACACATTCCTAGAAACTTGCAATATCCCAAGACTGAGTCAAGAAGAAACAGAAAATCTGAACTGAATGATTACCAGCAATGAAATAGAATCAGTAATCAAAAACCTCCTAAACATAAAAGTTCTGGACCAAACAATCGAAGAATTATAACCTATTCTTCTCAAACTATTTCAAAAAATTGAAGAAGAAGGAAGCCTCCCTAACTGTTTCTATGAGGTCACCATTATCTTGATTCCAAAACCAGACAAAGACATTACAAAAAAAAAAGTAAAAGGAAACTATAGGCGATATCTTTTAAGAACATTGATGCAGAAATCCTCAAGAAAATATTAGGAAACCAAATTTAGCAATACATTAAAAACATCATACACCATGATCAAATTGGATTTATTCCTGTGATGCAAGGTTGGTGCAATATCCACAAATCAATTACTGTGATACACTACTTTAACAAATTAAAAGATAAAAATCATGTGATTATATCAATAGATGCAGAAAAGGCATTCGACAAAATGTAGAATCCATTTTTAATTAAAAGTGGAAATTGAGGGAACATACCTCAACTTAATAAAGGTCATATATGACAAACCTACAGCTAACATCATATTCAATGGGGAAAGGCTAAAAGCATTTTCCTTAAGATTAGTAACAAGACAAGGATGCCCACTTTCACCATTCATCATCGACATTGTATTGAACATCTTATCCACAGCCAAAAGACAGGAAAGATAAATAAAAGGCATCCAAATTGGAAAGGAAGAAGTAAAATTCTCGTTATTTGCCAATTACATGATACAATACGTAGAGAACCCTAAAGATTCCACTAAACACTGTTATAACTGATCAATGAATTCAGTAAAGTAGCAGGTTACAAAATAAATATTCAGAAGTTAGTGGCATTTTTATACACCAATGCTGAACTTCTAGAAAAAGAAATTAAGGACACAATCCCATTTACAGTTGCATCAAAAACTATTAAATAGCTGGGAATCTAATTAACCAAGGAAGTAAAAGATCTGTTCTCAGAAAATTATAAATCATTGAAAAAAGAAATGGGAGAAGATAGAAATAAATGGAAGCATATACCATGCTCATGAGTAGAAAGAATCAACATCATTAAGATGACCATACTACCCAAAGCAATCTATAGACTCAATGTAATTCCTGTCAAAATACCATTGTCATTTTTCAGAGAGCTAGAACAAATAATTCTAAAATTTATGTGGAACCATAAAACACCCTGAATAGCCACGGCAATCTTGAGAAAGAAGGACAAAGTTGGAGGCATCATACTACCTGATATCAAACTAAACTACAATCCTACAGTAATCAAAACGAACTGCATGGTACTGGCATAACAACAGATACATTGATCAACGGAACAGAATAGAGAGCCCAGAAATAAATCCACACCTATACACTCACTTAATATATGACAAAGTAGATAAGAATATACTATTGGGTAAAGACAGTCTTCAATAAATGATGTTGGGAAAATTGAACAGATATATGCAAAAAAAACTGGACCACCTTTTTACACTGTATAGAAGAATAGATTCAAAATGGATTAAAGACTTAAATGTAAGCTTCAAAACCATAAAACTTCTAGAAGAAAACATAGGCAATAAACTCTCTGATGTTACTAACAGTAATTTCTTTTGGGGTATATCTCCTCAGGCAAAAGAAACAAACAAAAAAAATAAACAAATGGTACTACAACAAACTAAGGTTTTTTTTACAGCAAAGGAAATCATCAACAAAACAAAAAACACCACTGACTGGTTGGGAGAAGATATACGCTAATGATATATCTGAAAATAGGTCAATATTCAAAATATACAAAGAACACATACAACTCATCAACAAATAAACAATCAATTTAATTAAAAAATGAGCAGAAGACCTGAACACATAATTCTCTAAATAAAAAATACAGATGGCCAATAGATGTATAAAAAGATGTTCAAGGTCACTAATCAGGGAAATGCAAATTAAAACCAAAATAAGAAGTCACCTCACACCTGTCAGAATGGATATCATCAATAAATCAAAGAACAATAGATGTTGACAAGGATGCGAAGAAAAGAGAACCCTCATACATTGTCTGTGGGATTGCATATTGGTATAGTCATTATGAAAAACAGTCCAGAAGTTTCTCAAAAAGTCAAAAATGAACATACCTTTTGACTTAGCAATTGCACTTCTGGATATTTATCCAAAGAAACCCAAAACAATAATCTGTAAAGATCTATGCACCCTAATATTCATGGCAGTACAATTTACAATAGCCAAGATATAGAAGCAACCCAAATGTCTATCAACAGACAATTGGGTAAAGAAGTTATGGTTCTTACATACAATGGAATATTACTCAGTCATTAAAAAAATGAAATCTTACCACTGATAATGCAAGGATGGACCTAGAGGTTATTATACTGAGTGAAATAAGTGAGACAGAGAAAGATAAATACCATATGATTTTACTTATATGCTGAATCTAAGGAAAAAAAACAAACTAATCAAAAACAGATTAAAAAATATAGGGGACAATTTGGTGACAGACATAGGGGAGAGGTTTGGGGGGCTGGGAGAATAAGGTGAAGGATTGAAGAAGTACAAATTAGTAGTTGATGGTCAAGGCGATGGGAAGCACATCATAGGGAATGTCATTAGCATTAGTATATTGGCTAAGTGGAAAACTAGAGGAGAGAATGAACAATTAGTGGTATCCTTCTGTAAACTATATAAATGTCTAATCAATGTCTTGTATACTTGAAACTTGTTTTTTAAAAATCTAATGATAAAAAAAGACAAAGAAGATTCTGGGAAAATATGTCAGAGTGAGAGATATCCCCAGATCTCTCCCCTTGAAACAACAATAAGCTGAACATCTAAAACTGAACAAAAAACACCCAAACTGCACATCAGTATATCTGAGCATGGGATCTGCACATAAGAGCTACCACAGGTCAGAACCCAGGGTGCTGGGCAGTGGACTGGGATAAATAAAGAAGCTGCCTCTTGCAGCCACTGGAGGCTCTTTGCAGGAGGAGGAGAAAAGTGAAGGTGTAGTGACTTCCCTGATCAGCCCTGCCTGGAAGTGCAAGGAGTTTTCTATATATCCGGCAGCAGGGCTCAGTCATCAGGGCAGAAAGCAGAGAAGCAGGACTGGACAGCAGAGAAACAACAGTTGGTTTTTACTGGCACTGGTTGCAAAACTGAGGCTGAGCTGCAGCTCCCAACCCTCAATCCAGAGGGCCTCTCCCCCATTCCCTCTGAGACTGATCAGCGCGGAGCCACAGGAGAATCTGAGCAAACACTGTGGAGACTAAAGCTACCTCTCTCAGCCTCTATAGCTGCCTGCAGGAGGAGAGGGAGGGTAGAAGGTGCAGCATCTTCCCTGAACAGCCCTGCCCAGAAGTGCCAGGACTTTTCTATGCAGCCAGCAGCAGAACTCAGTCATTAGAGCAGAAAGCAAAGTAGTGGGACAGGACTGCAGAGAAACAACAGTTTATTTCTATGGGCCACGATTGCAAAACCGAGGCTAAGTCACGGCCTTCTCCCCCAACCCCCAACCCAGAGGACGCTTCCCCTCATACCTTCCAAGACCGATCACCGCGGAGCCACAGGGGAATCTGAGCAAATGTTAACAAAACTGTTGCTAACACTGACAGGGACTGGAACTGAGAGTGGTGAGTGTAATTAAAATCTACAAGAAAATAAAAGACATTTGGCTCTACATAAAGCAGGGTCTCAACAGGTTTAGATGCCACCTATTTGAAACCAAAAGAAAAGTGCCTTCTTTGCAGCAGGCTAAAGACAGACCTTTATATAATAAATCTTCTTTCTGGAAAAACTACAGAATACAAATCATTTAATGCCCAGACAGGGAAATAGTCCATTAAATGCCATGAAAAACCAAGGTGAAAAGGCATCTCAGAAAGAAAAATAAAAATCTCCAGAAAATGAGCTCACAGACATAGAAATGTGTGACTTAAGTGACAGAGATTTCAGGATGGTATTTATGAAAAACCTCAGGGAGTTCCAAAACGAGTCATATAAACAATTTCAAGAATTGCAAAAACAACTAGATTAGCAGAGCAAGGAGATTGAAACCCTTAAAAAGAACCAAATAGAATTTCTGAAGATAAAAAACACACAGCAAGAGTTGAAAAAATGAAATAGCAAGATTGGGAAAGAGAGTCAACCAAATGGAGAAAGGATCAGTGATATCAAAGACAGAAATCTAGAAATAAATCAGAAGAGCAAAACTGAAGAATGAAAAATAATGAAAGAGAAATATAAGAATTAGCTGATACCATTAGGAGAAGAAACATAAGAATAATAGGCATTACTGAAGGAGAGGAAAAGGAGCAGGGAATAGAAAGCATTTTCAGATAAATAGTGGGTGAGAATTTCCCAAATCTAAGGAATGAGATGGAACTTGGAATTCAAGAAGTCAACAGAACACTCAATTATCTCAACTCATAAAGGCCTTCACTAAGACACATTGTATTAAAGTTATCAAAAATCACTGACTAAGATAAAATTCTAAGGGCAGCCAGGGAGAAAAAAACAGTAACATATTTAAAAAAATCCATTAGATTATCATCAGCACAGACTTTACAAGCCAGTAAGGAATGGAATTAAATATTTAAACTATTAAGTGAAAGGAACTACCACCCTAAAATAATATATCCAGCTAAGCTCTCCTTTAGATATAAAGAAGAAATTAAGACCTTTCCAGACATACAAAACTTGAGGAAATTTTCCACTATGAGGCCTGTACTACAGGAAATTCTGAAAGGGATCAGCTCACCTAAAACAAAATAACAAAAACAAAAAAAATATATAATTAGGAGTAAAATGACTATCAGGCAAATAGAAGCAGAGGAGTGCAACCCTTACTAAGAACAGGGCATTATAAGCTTAAGCAATAAGAAGAGAATTGCTATAACAAGATAGTAAGGATATTCATCATACATAGAAAAAAAATAAGATAACAATGACTGAACAGGGAGGATTCAAAGTTCCAAATTCGCAGCAGGGAAAGGAGATAATGCACACATGGAAGAAAATGGACAACTACAAATATATATATATATATATATATATATATATATATATATATATATATATATATTTCACATTTGTAATAGTAACCACACACCATAGAGTCAGAACAGAAGTATATAATGTAAAACAAGAAGAATCAGGGGCAAAATTCAAAAACCCAACTAAAATAAAGGAAGCAGACACACAAGGACAAGGAAGCAATGGAAACACTGAGCTACCAGAAAGCAAAACATAAACTAGCTATAAGAAGACCTCATATTTCAATCATCACTCTAAATGTAAATGGACTGAACTCACCAATAAAAAGGCACAGAGTTGCACAATGGATCAAAAAACAAAACCCAACCATATGCTGCCTCCAGGAGACACAGATGAGCTCCAAAGACAAATATAGACTCAAAGTGAAAGGGTGGGAAATGATAGTTCAAGCAAATGGCATTCAGAGAAAAGTGGGAGTCATGGTACTAATATCGGATGAAATGGACTTCAAAATAAAAAAGATAAAGAAAGATGTTGGGGGACATTTCATAATGATAAAGGGAATCATGCACCAAAAAGACATAACACTTCTTAATATCTATGCTCCCAATCAGGGAGCCCCGAAATATGTAAAGCAATTTTTAACAGAACTAAAAGGAGAAACAGACCAAAATACTATCATAGTAGGGGACCTAAATACCCTCCTGTCAGATATGGACAGATCATCAAAAAAGAAAATCAATAAGGAAATAACATCCTTAAATGACACATTAGTCCAACTGGACATAATTGACATATACAGAGTCTTCCATTCCAAAACAGCTGCTTATGCATTCTTCTCTTGTGCACATGGATCATTCTCAAGAATAGACCACATACTGGGTCACAGAGATAGCCTCATAATATAAGAGGGTTGAAATCATACCAATCACATTCTCTAATCATAGTGTCTTGAAACTAGAGATCAACTGCAAAAAAAGGCAGGAAGACCACGCATACATGGAGATTAAACAACTTGCTATTGAAGAATAACTGGGTCAGAGAAAAAATAAAAAAGAGAGATCAAGAAATACATAGAAATGAATAATAATGATAGTACAACATATCAAAATTTTTGTCACGGCAAAAGCGATCATAAGAGGATAGTTCATATCAATACAGGACTATCTCCAAAAACAGGAATGAACCCCAAAAACCCACCTAACGCTTCATTGTAAAAACTAGAAAAAAAAAACAAATGAAGCCTAAAGTCAACAGAAGGAAAGAAATAATCAAAATTAGAGCAGAAATAAATAAAATTGAAAACAAAAAAAGATAGAAAAAATAAATACAACAAGGAGCTGGTTCTTTGAGAAGGTTAATAAAATTGACAAGCCCCTGGCTAGACACTAAAGAAAAAAGATAAAGGACACAGATAAACAAAATCAGGGATGAAAGAGAGCAAATTACGACTGACATCACAGAAATACAAAGGATCATGCAAGAATACTATGAAAAAGTATATAACACCAAATGTAATAACCTAGAGGAAATGGACCAGTACTTAGAAAAATACAACCTTCCTAGACTGAATCAAGAAGATCTTGAGAATCTAAATAGACTGCTCAGCAGTATGGAAATTGAAGCAATCATCGAAATCCTACCAAAAAGCAAAAGTCCAGGACCAGATGGCTTCACCAGTGAATTCTACCAAACATTCAAAGAAAACTTAATACCTATTCTTCACAAACTCTTCCAAAAAATCGAAGAGGAGGCTACACATCCCGACTCATTTTAGGAAACCAATATTAATCTGATACCAAAACATGATAAAGATAACACAATAAAAGAAAACTACAGACAGATATCTCTCATGAACACAGATGCAAAAATCCTAAATAAGATACTAGCGAACCGAATACGGCAACATATTCAAAAGATTACACACCATGATCAAGTGGGCTTCATCTGAGGGGCACAGGGATGGTTCAACATACCAAATCAAATAATGTGATACACAATAGAAACAAATTAAAAATAAGAATCATATTATCATATCAATAGATGCAGGAAAAGCTTTCGACAAGATACAGCATCCATTTATGATGAAAACACTTAACAAAATTGGTATTGAATAAAAGTATCTTAACATAATAAAGGTCATATATGACAAACCCTCAGCCAACATTATATTTAATGATGAAAAACTAAAAACCTTCCCTCTAAGATCAGGAACAAAGCAAGGCTTTCCACTAGAACCATTACTATTTGATATAACATTGGAGGTCCTAGCAAGTGCAATCAGGCAAGAAAAAATATAAAAAGCATCCAAATGGGAAATGAAGAAGTCAATCTGTTGCTTTTTGTGGATGACATGATTCTCTATATAGAAAACTCTAAAGACTCCACAAGAATCCTATTAGAAACAATAAGCAAATACAGTAAAGTCTCTGGATACAAAATGAATGCTTAAAAATCCATAGCATTTCTATACTCTAATAATGAAATAGAAGTGGAAAGAATAACTCCTTTTGCAGTTGCAACAAAAAAGAATAAAATACCTAGGGATAAATTTAATGAAACCTGTGAAGGACCTATATAATGAAGACTGTAAGACCCTATTAAAAGAAATCGAAGAAGATACAAAGAAATGGAAATATATTCCGTGTTCCTGGATTGAAAGAATCAACAGTTAAAATTACCATATTACCTAAAGTATTATACAGATTTAATGCAATCCCCATCAAAATCTTATTAGCATTTTTTTTAAAAGAAATCGAACAAAAAATCATCAGATTTGTATGGAAGCACAAAAGACCCCAAATTGCCAAAGCCATCCTGAGAAAAAGAATGAGGCTGGAGGCATCACTCTGTCTGACTTCAAATCATACTACAAAGTGACAGTAATCATAATGGCATGGTATTGGAACAAAAAAAAAACCAGACACACTAACCAGTAGAACAGAAATGGAGAGTTCAGAAGTAAACCCATATTTATATGGGCAAATAATTTTTGACAAAAAAGCCAAAAACATACAGTGGAGATAGGAAAGCCTCTTTAATAAATGGTGCTGGGAAAATTAGAAAACCATCTGCAAAAAAAAAAAAATGAAACTAGACTATTGTCTATCACCATACACCAAAATTAACTCAAAATGGACTAAGGTCCTGAATATATGACCTGAAACAATAAAATGCATAGAAGAAAATATAGGAACTGAACTCAAGCATCTCGAACTTAAAGATGATTTTATGAATTTGATTTCAAAGGCAAAGGAAGTAAAAGCTAAAATAAATGAATGAGACTACATTAAGCTAAAAAGCTTCTGCTCAGCAAAAGAAACCATTAACAAGGTAAAGAGATAACCATCCGAATGGGATAATATATTTGCAAGCAATGCCTCTGATAAGGGGTTAATATCCAAAATATACAAAGAATTCATATGACTCAATAACAACCACAAAAATGATCCAATCAAAAAAATGGACAGAGGACCTGAACAGATACTTCTCCCTACAGGACATACAAATGGCCTACAAACATATGAAAAGATGCTCAACATTGCTAGCTGTTAGAGAAATGCAAATCAAAACCACAATGAGATATCATCTCACACCTGTCAGAATAGCTATAATTAACAGAACAAGTAATAACAAATTTTGGAAAGGATGCAGAGAAAAAGGAACCCTCATACACTGCTGGTGGGACTGCAAATTGGTACTACTACTATGGAAAACAGTATGGAGGTTCCTCAAAAAACTAACATTTGATCTACCATATGATCCAGCAATTCCACTACTGGGTATTTACCCCCAAAGACTTGAAAACCCATATCCAAAAATATATTTGCACACTGATGTTCATAGCAGTATTATTCACAGTGGCCAGGACATGGAAGGACCAAAGTGTCCTACGATAGATGATTGGCTAAAGAATCTGTGCATATATATACAATGGAATATTACTCAGCCATAAGAAGAGATGAAATACTGCCATTTGCAACAACATGCATGGACCTTGAGATAATTATGCTAAGTGAAATAAGTAAGATAGAAAAAGTAGAAAATTGTATGATATCACTTATATGTGGTATATAAACCTAAAAGCAACAAATGAACAGAAGAAACTGAGACTCAGGTACATGGACAATGCATTAGTGGTTACCAGAGTGTAGGGGGTGGGGGAGGAGAGGAGAGGTAGACAGGGTAAAGGGGGTCAAATATAAGGTTTTAGGGAGACTGTGAAGTGGGTAAAGGGATTAAATACATGGTAGTTGAAGGAAACTGGACTTTGGGTGGTAATCGCACAATAGAATATGTAGATGCCAAATGATAATGTACACCTGAAAATTATGCAATTGTATTAACCAATGTTACCACAACAAACTTAATTAAACATAATAAAATAAAAAAATAAAAAGAAGAAGATATTTCAAAAAATGGAAACAAACAAAATCTGGCATAATAACACTTATACCAGACAAAATAGACTTTAAAACAAGGCTATAATAAGAGACAATGAAGGACCCACTTCTGTGTATTGATCCAAAGAAACCCAAAACACTACTTCAAAAGGACATGTGAATCCTTGTTCACTGCAACTTTATTTACAATATCCAATATATGGAGGCAAACTAGGTGCCCATCAATGGATGAATGGATAATGAAGAAGTGATATATACATACATACACACACACACACATAACTCAGCCATAAAACGGTTACACACACACACACACATATACACATACATACATACATATATTCATATATATATATACATACATACATATATATATATATACACATATATATGTGTGTATATATATGACTATTAAGACTATTACTCAGCCATAAAAAAGGAATGGAATCTTGCCATCTACAATAACATAGATGAACCTGGTGGGTTTTGTGCTGAATGAAGTAAGACAGAGGAAGATAAATGCCATTTGATTTCACTTACATGTGGAATCTAAAGAACCAAAGAAACAAAAAAAACAGAAACAAACTCATGGATACAGAGAACATTTTGATGGTTGCCATATGGAAGGAGGCTTGGGTGGGTAGGTGAAAAAGTGGAAGGGATTAAGAAGTTCAAATTGATAATTATAAAATAGTCATGGGGATGTAAAGTACGACATAAGGAATATAGTCAATAATATTGTAATAATTATGTATAGTGTCAGAAGGGTACTAGATTTATTGGGGTGATCACAAATGTTTTTTATCTAATCACTATGTTATATACCTGAAACTTATACAATACTGTACGCCAACTGTAACTGATAATAAAAAAAATACTTTAAAAATCAATAAATATAATACACGACTTTGTCAGAGTGAAGATAAAAAAAGCACACGATTATTACAATTGATGCATTGAAAGCATTTGACAAAATTTCACAACTTTTGATGATAAAAACAGTCTATACACTAGGAATAGAAAGAAACTACCTCAACATAATAATAACTATTTATGGGAAACTACCAGCGAGCATTATACTTAATGGTAAAAGACTGATATATAAACAAAGCAAGGATGCCCACTTTCACCATTTGTAGTCAACAAAGTACTGGAAGTTGTAGCTAGAGCAATTAGGCCAGAAAAAAGAAGGCAACTACATTGGAAAAGAAGTAAAATTATCTGTTTGTAAAGGACATACTCTTATATGTAGAAAGTCCTAACAAGGTCACAAAAAAACTGTTATAACTAATAAATCAATACAGCAAAATAGCAGCATACAAAGTCAAAATAAAAAAAATCATGTTTCTATTCTACAATCAATTGTGTTTCTATTCTACAATCTGAAAATGAAATTATGAGAACAATTCCATTTACAATAGTATCAAAATTTAATAATTCATGATTAATTTAACCAAGGACATGAAAGACCTGTACAATAAAAACTACAAAACATTGCTGAAAGAAGTTAAATACGTAGATAAATGGAAACATCCAATATTCGTATATTGAAAAGCATAATTTTGTTAAAATATCAATACAACCCAAAGCAATCTACAGATTCAGTGCAACCTCTAACAAAATACCAATGATGTTTTCCACAGGTATAAGAAAATCTATCTTAAAATTCATGTGGAATTTCAAGGGACCTTAAATAGCCAAAACAACCTTGAAACAGGAGAACAAATTTGGAAGACTCACACTTCGTGATTTCAAAACTTACTGCAAAGCTATGGTAATCAAACAGTGTGATACAGGAGAGTCTAGAAATGAATACTTACACCTGCAATCAAATGATTTTTGACAAAGCTGCCAAGACCATTCAAAAGTGAAAGGATAATATTTTCAACAAATGGTGCTGGGAAAACTGGATATCCACATTCAAAAGAATTAAGTTACTTAACAACATATACAAAAGTTAACTCAAAATCAGTCAAAGACCTAAATGTAATCTCTATATCAATAAAATGCTTAAAAGAAAACAAAAGCTTCACAACATTGCATTTGGCAATGGTTTCTTGACACCAAAGACACAGGTAACAAAAGGAAAAATAGACCAATTGGACTTCATTAAATTTTTTAAAAATTGTACATCAAAAGACACTATCAGCAGAGTAAAAAGGCAACCCACAGAATGAAAAAAAAATATTTTCAAATCACATATTTAACAAGAGATTAATATCCACAATATAGAGAAAACTCCTAAAACTCAACAACAACAACAACAAAAATACCCTGATTTAAAAACTAGCAAAGAACTTGAACAGACATTGCTTCAAAGAAGATATTCAAATGGCCAATAAGCACATAAAAAAATGTTCAACATCACTAATCATTAGGAAAATGCAAATTAAAACCACAATGACATACTACCTCACACCCATTAGGATACTTACTATCAGAAAAAAGAACCAAAACAGAAAATAAGTGTTGGAGAAGATGTAGTAAAATTGGAACCTTTGTGCACTGTTTATGAAATATAAAATGGTATAGTAGATGTGGGAAAACGTATGGCGATTTCACAAAAAATTTTAAATATAATTACCATACAATTAATCAATTACACTTCTGGGTATATACCCAGAAGAATTGAAAGCAAAGTCTCAAAGAGATATTTGTGCACCCATGTTCGTAGCAGTATTATTCACAATAGATAAAATGTGGTCGTAAACCAAGTGTCCATTGATGAATGAATGGATAAGCAAAATGTGACACACACACACACACACACACACACACACACACACACACACTGGAATATTAATCTTAAAAAGGAAGGAAATTCTGACATGTGCTACAGCATAGATGAACCTTGAAAACATAATGCTAAGTGAAATAATTCAGTCACAAAAAAAACAAATACTATATGAGTCTACTTATATGAGGTGCTTAGAGCAGTCGAAATCATAGAGACAGCAAGTAGAATAGTGATTGTCATGGACAGGGAAAGGGGACAATCAGGGGTTATTTTTTAATGGGTATAGATTTTCAGTTTTATGAGATCAAAAAAATCTGAGATGGATGGTAGTGATAGTTGCACAATTATTAATGTACTTACTACCACTGAACTGCACTAACAAAAAAAAAACAAGAAAACAAACAAAAACACAGAGGTTCTGATGCTCAGCCAGGTTTAGCAACAACTGGTCTACAGGGTAGCAAGCTGATCTCCTGGTCACAGTGTTTGAGGCTCTCAGGGACTTGTCTGGTCTTATCTCTCTATACCTTTTCACCTCATCCATCTAAGTATATTACACTGAAGGAACACTGGATTATCCATCATAACCACAAAATCTACCTTTACACATTCTCTCTCCTATATCATGGGTCAGAATGACCCCTGGAAACCTTTCCTTGACTACTTCTTTCTTAACTCAAATGGCACCTTATTCTTGAAGTTTCACTGCCAACCCGCAACCCCACTATTGGCAGGAACTTCCCTGTTCTCTGTTCATCTAAAGCATGTCTCTTGCCCTTCAAGTATGTTACTCTGATGCAGTTAGTGTGAGAATTACAAGGAAAAGGTGCTAAATATCAGCAGGTGATAAATCTGGGTAACGGGTACTTTGGGGTCTGTAAAATTATTCTTTGTGCCTTTTTGTTCATTCATATACGTTTGAATTTTAAAATAACTTGGTGAAAGTATGGGCAAATAGGCACTGTAATACACTACATACAGGAGTCAAAATTTCAGTCTTTCTGGAGGGCAGATGACATTCATGGAGCTTCCTGGAAATAATTTGATGATTGTGAAATTTTGTTAAGAATCCAAACCTCTCAGTGTCTTTCAACAAGAGTAATGCTGGTATTTGGGGAGTCCAATATTCTGTGTGAGACATCAATCACACTTGTCATTAAACAACTTTTGTTATACTAATATGGGCCTAGGATTCTGTGTGTTTAGCACACACATTGGATGACTGTTATGTAAGGGCAGGTCTGAGAGATGACTGGCCAGACAGGATTGATAAAATACAAAAACATTTGTTGGCACAGTGAGGGAAAGAGCTAAGAACAATGATATCCATTCACTCTAGCACTGTACAAAGATAAAAGAAAAGAAGTTATGGAAAATAAAAATAACACCAATAAAAAACAAATAAATATTTTAAAACCTTGCATTCCTATCAATAGGAAAACACATAAGTGAATTGTGGTGCATTTATACAACGGAATGCTATACTCCCGTTGAAATGAGTAACCTATAAAATCAATATGGATGATCATCAAAGCATAACATGCAAGAAAAGTATGTTTCAAAAGCATACATTTCTTACAACATCATTCTCAACAGTTCTTAAGTCTCCAAAAGTAATGCTATATATTCTTTATAGACATAAAAATATCTAGTAAAAGTATAAAAACATAGGTGCACATCAGCCTTAAAGTGTGGTTTGCCTACTGGGGGAGAGTAGAGTGAAAAAAGTGAAATAAATTCAGATGTACCTGTCACATGATTTTTTAAAAACTGTAAAGCATATATGATGAAATGCTAATATGTTATAATTTGGTTGTTGAGTACAGTGATGTCTATTATGTACTTCTCTAAATTTTTGTAGTTTTAAGTATTTAGAAATGATTTATTATGTCTTGTGTTCATCAGAGCATGATAAATCAGATACTATGATATATGCACTGCCAGCAAAAATATATGTCGGCATGTACTTTATGGAAGACAATATTAATAATGTGTTATAGGTGAAATATTCAAAATAAAGCTAAAAACTTAATATCTATCAACTAGGGACTGATTCG
>PVKZ01006814.1:0-29963 GCA_004027375.1 Macroglossus sobrinus | reverse complement strand
TCTCTCTCTCTCTCTCTCTCTCTCTCTCTCTCTCTCTCTCTCTCTCTCTCTCTCTCTCTCTCTCTCACTCTCTGTAGGTTTGAGAAAGAGCGGAGTCCTGGGCTACGACGAGTTGGCAGATTTCGATTCTGATGTGGAGTCTGGAACTGACGAGTTGTGCCACCCTGAGCAAGTCACTTAACCTATCTGAGCCTTAATTTCCTTATTTATAAAATGAGGTGGTTTGAGTAGATTGTTTCTAAGGTCTTTTCAAGCTCTTATTCCTTGATAATGTGCTTCTTTTCTTGGAAAATGGCATTTTCCTGTGATGCTGTTGCATGGGCTTTTTTTTTTCAACATGCATAAAATGCCCATAGTTGCATAATAAACATTTATGTATTTGGCACTAAATTTCTATAATTCATGAACAATCTTGTTTAATCTCCTCTAACTCTCTTCCACTATTATTTTGGAATAAATATCGCATCCTTTTATGGTTGATTTCAACCATGAATATTCAGTATATAGTTCTATAAGTTATGGGTTCTTTTGGCAAAATACAATTCCATTATTATACTTAAAGTTCATAATAATTTTTTAATAGTAATAAATATTCAGTGTTCCAAGAACCAGTTGTCTAATAAATGCTACTCATTTTAATATTTTTAATAATTAGGATTTCAATGATCCCAATTATTAAAAATAATTAAGTGTCCTTTAAAATTTTTTAATTAATTTTTTACTTTACATTTTTTTTTTCAGTTACAGTTGGCATAGAACAACAGTTTGAAGTGTAGAACATCGTGATCAGACGTTTACATAACCTTCGAAGTGATCGCCCCGATAAGAAGTGTCTTTTTCTATTTCTTGTTTTCTTTTTCTTTTCTGGTGATTTTTTTTTTGAAGAAATGAGGTGGTTTCATATGTAGCATTTGCTTAATTTCTGTTGATTATATTCTGTGGTGTTAAGTTCCCCCACCCTCATGTTTTTTGTTTTTTGTTTTTTTGATAGTTGGATTTAGAGATTTGATCAGATTGGAAATGACTTTTGTTGCAGGAATGTTTCATAAGTTGTGTTGTGTTCTTTTAAGTGGCATCTGTTGTCTGGTGTTCTTGTGTTACCCATGGCTATTGCTGCTCATTGCATTAATTCATGATTACCTATGCTTCTGAGATCATGAATTGTTCTTGTAGAGTTATTATTAGTGGAGCAAGAAATGCTGTTTATGGCATTTATAAAAGATTCATAGAAATATTCAATGCCAAAATATTTTCTTAATGATAGAACTAACAAGAAAAAGTGATAGCAAAAAAAAAACATGTTGGCTGTTCTCCGTTCATCTTCCTGACCTCTTTTGATGCTGGGAGGCTTCTGTATAGAAATTGCCAACCAGAACTTTGACATGAAACAGACCTAGGGTCAAATTTGTGATGGATAAGTGGCCTTGAATAAATTAGTCTCACTAAGCCCCCGGTTCCTAGTTGTCAGATAGTCATAGCAATGCGCACACGTAGCTGACACACCTTGGACTTTCTTTCCCACTTGTTAATATGGAAGGAAATGTGCGCTTTGGCAGATTCTGATGCCTTCACATCATGTTTTTACTCTCTCATTCCTTCTGCTTTAAGAGAGAAATTGGGATCATTTAGTGTCCTGTTCATGTTCAGACAAGAAGGTTGGTGAGGGTTAGGGTGCAGCAGGATAGGGAACTTTCCATTAGATCAGTTTGACACCATCTTTGTTCTGCTTCCGAAGTCAGCCTCCGCTGTGGCGGTGGATCCTGCTGTTCCAGGACACTGTGATAAGGGGGCAGAGAGGGCCTCCTCCATCTTGTCTGGAGAGCTCATTGTGTGCACTTTCCCAGAGTTGGAAGGAAAGGGTGAATCTGATTATTGTGTAAACTGTCGCCTTAAACCAGTGTAGCGTTTGAATTTTGTGGAACATCTTGACAGTTGGTAGAGGTGAAGAAATCTCATTTGTTGTTCAGAATGACCCTGTGTGGTAGTTTTGGCAAAGTCTGTGCTATGACTCATGTGACAATTAAGCTCACATTCCTACTGGCCTTTGGCTAGTGACTGACAGTTCTCTATATAGCTTAGAAAAAGAAGAGAAATTATTTTCACCTTCCCTTCTCCCCATCCAACTTCCATGATTCATTCCTGTGTCATAAGTAGCTGCTTCTCCCACTTTAATTGGTGTGTTGCTTTCTGCTTCCTTTCTCCCCACTTCACTCCCTTGCATGTGCCTTCCGGTCTTTGCCATGCCTTTCTTTTTATTTTTTTAATAGCTAGGTTTCTTCCTGCCACTGTCCCTCAGACCTTCTTTCTCCTCATGGCCCATTATCTTCCAGTGATAACGTTTGCTGAGTGTCCACTGCACTTCTGTGTGTACTGTAAGAAGTTATTTTCTGAGCTTAGATAATACTGTGTATATGTGAATGTGACTCTGATAGTAAGAGATTATTTTCTATGCTGTTCAGACTAGAAGTGGATTTCTGTTTCATTATTTTCATTTTTTTAAAGTTTTTGTGAAGGAGTTCTGCTAATACTTATTTGCTCTTAGTGTAATAGTCTAATAGTGTTTGCATGTGAATGTCATGGATGACAGTTATTGTAGCATTTTGGCAGTGCACTAAAAATTTGCCACTTTGAAATGTTTCTGTGCTGTGTGTTTGTGGGTACACACACATACACACATATATTTTTACAGTGGTTGTATTCAGTTAGTAAAAAGAAAACCTAGTTATACTTTTGTAAATCAAAGAAATGTTCAGAATTTTGTTGTGTCTACTCATTCAATGGTTTTTCTCTTTGTTATGGAAATATTTATATTCATAAAGTACATTTCAAAAATATTGTCAGTCATTAAAGCCTCTTAAATAGACCACTATCTTTCATGTCTGACAGATACGTGTGTCAAGTTATGGAAACGAACACACAAGTAGAGAACATCAAATAAATTATTTGAACATGAAGAGACTTTAATACTGTGAATTCATTTTTTTAATTCCTTAAACCAACTTCTTTCCAATAAAAATAAACATAAACTGTGTTTTTTAATACTCATTGCTTGAATGTTCAAAATACATATTACTTTCCTCAAAAATAAAATCTTTTGTCTATAGGCTCCCAGTTGCATTGACCAAATTTGTTCTAATGATTTATCTTTGAACATCATTTTCTAGAAAAATGGTGAAGCCCTTTATTCTTTCAATGTAAGAAGTTTAATTTCTGTTGGGGGTGACAAAGTTGCCATCACTCCTTTTAAATAATGGTACATAATTTAATCCTATTTCCTTTCTGCTTCTCAGTCCTTGGCTTATGAAAAAAATCTTGCCAATTAAAAACACAATAACATGCTAAAAAGTCTGTTTCTAGGGACTCTTGATAATGTTGCTCATAAGTTAAAATATATTGGCCTTGGCACTTTTACTAATTAGTATAATTAATATAACACAACACTTAAGCAGCAGGAGTGAAACGTGGATAGATTATGAAGTTTATTTGTCTCTGTGACCTAAACTCTCTGTTTTTATCTGGAAAACAGGAGAAAGCAATTTATTAGCTGCGAATTCCACCGGGTTTATTAAAATTAATAAATATTTATTAAGCATAATTGTGCAAAATACAACATTACATATTGAAGGTTCTATGAGAGGAGTAACATGCAACGCTGACCTTTAAGGAGGTCAAAGTTATAGGAGGTCGAAAAACATTAAACAGATGGAGAACAAAAACGGGAAAATTTTAATGTGGTAGCAAAATGACTGAGGTGAAAAAACAATAATAATGAGTTGATTTTGGGCACAGATAAGAGACAGTGAACATGTTTTAACGAAAGAGTCATGAAAATAACATCTTGGAAAGGTTAATGCAATGCAGGATACAACGTGGGTTAGATTGGAGAGACATAGAAAAACCAGTGAGAAGGCCTTTGAGGCAATTCAGGTGTGAGATGAAGCATGAAGCCTGGGCTAGAGTGGATTCAGTTGGAAAGGAAGAGACAGGTGTCAAAGATGTTTTCAAACTGAGGAAGGAATGTTACTCAGTGCCTCATGGAGATAGATGACAAGAGATGATAGATGATGATAGAGATAGATATATGATAGATAATAGATGATAGTTGATAGATATAGATAATATAGACTGAGAGAAATCAGGAATGATAGTTTAGGTTTCTCTGAGGAGTATAAACATCATTTTACTAACAAGGCAGGTAAAGAGGTATCCTTTTTGGAAATGTAGATGTAAAAATGATGTCTAGTTAAATAATAAATGATAAATTATAGCTGTCCCTGCATATGCTAACTATATTTTGGTTAACCTACTTTCTAAGTGACAACAGAGGGTCACTGCATCTTTCTTGGTTCCCTCAGGCATGCTCAGAACTACCTATACAGTTCTGATCCTTTTACTTCCTTTGAATTACCAGAGGCCTCCTCATCTTGTCTGGAATGATCTAGATCTGCACTGACCAACATGGTAACTAGTAGTCACTGAGCACTTGAAATGTGGCTAGAATGACTGAGACTGAATTTTTAAGGTAATTAATTTAAACTGTTAAGCCCAACTTTATTATTTTAGTAGAATTAAATTTCACTTTAACCACTAACAATTTAGAATTCAAATTGAGATGTGCCATAAAGTACAAACCAGATTTTGAAGACTTAGCACAATATATTGATTGCACTGAATAATATTTTAATGTTTTTCAGCTTTTTTGAGGTATAATTGACAAATTTATAAGATTGAAAATGTACATTGTGGTGATTTGATAGACAGTGTGAATGAATTCCCACCATCTAGTTAATTAACACGTCCATCATTTCACATATTTATCTTTTTTTGGTGAGAACATTTTATTTTGAATGTATTTGCTTTAAAATGTAATATTAAAATAATTTTACCAGATTTTTTTACTTATTTAATTTGGCTGTAGACAACTTAAAGTTATACATATCACCACAGTTTTTAAATTAAAACTTACCTATTTTGCTCCTGTCATATTTCTATCACCCAGCACCAATGTGGATGTTACAGTATCTTTCCGGTGTGCTGTGCATCAAAACGAGCCATGCAGTTTCTACTATCCATCAAGTGTCTTTTTCTACTGCTACTTCTCAGATTCTGTGGCTATTCTATGTTATGTTTAGGGTAAAATCATCTGTGTATTATCACAGATTTTGCCATAGGTTGGTGAAGTTTTGTCATGCATTTCAGCAATTCTTCGTGAAAATTTCATTGGCTCGAGTATTACCTGCATTTGTGTCAGTTGGGACAGACAGGAGTAGGATTGTCAAAATCCAATATCCCTGGATCTATGTGAGAATGGCTTGGAGTTCCTTAGCCAGAGTCACTTCTGTCACTGAAGAAAATCATGAGACAAGTGATGGCATGAGAATCTAGTCGTGAGAATCTCTATATCTATCTAATCAATCATCTATCATCTATATATAACCTGTCTCCCTAATGAGGCATTCAGTAATATTCCTTCTGCAGTTTGAAAACATCTTCAATATTTGTCCCTTCTTTTCCTTCCCACTGACAGCGCTGTAGCTGGGACTTAATGCTTTATCTTGCACCTGAGTTGCTACAAAAGCTTTCTTACTGATTTTCATATCCTCCCAGCCATAGATCGTTGATAGTGCACTTGGAAAGAGTTCAGGAGTAAGACATAAAGTAAATCTTGTAATTAAGATATACATTATAGGAACAAAAGCTATTTGATTCTATAATTTTAAATTACCCATTTATATTTGTCAACTTTGCTGCTGAATATAACCATATAGATATATAAAAATTCCATCAATTTGCATTCTCACCAGCTGTGTATGAGGGGGCCTTTTCCCTCACGATCTCTTGTCCTGTTGATGACAGCCATTCTAACAGGTGTGAGGTGGTGTCACATTCTGGTGTCGATTTACATTTCCCTAATAGCTAGGGAGGTTGAGCATCTTTTCATATATGTGTCAGCCGTTTGTATGTCTTCTTGGGAGAAGTGTCTCTTAGGTCCCCTGCTCATTTTTTAATTGCATTTCACTTTTTTCATTTATAGAATTTATATTTAAATATTTTATTGAAATCTAACTCTATGCAGAAGCGTATAACTTAACGAATTTTCACAACTATGAAAAACAGAACCGTGTAACTGCCACATTGCTCCAGAAATAGAACCCTACCAAGCTCTCCAGCTTCCCCTCTTATGTTCTCTCCCTTTCAAAGTCTCCACACTTCCCCAATGATAGTTCCTATTCTGACTTCTAAGGTTATAGATTAGTTTTGCTTATTTTGAAAATTTATATAAATTGACTTATAAAGTAAATATTCTGTGTCTGGTTTTATTTGCCCAACATTATGTTTGTGAGATTCATTCATACTATTTATTGAGTGTAGTTCATTTGAATTTCTACATGGAATCGCATGATATGCATTCAAAAGTAGATTGGTATTTAGATTGTTTCTGTATTTTGGCTACTGCAAATAATGCTGATGTGTGTATATTTCGGTGCACTTGCATTTAAATTTCTCTTGTTAGAACAGTATGGTCATGATAGCATGTGTTTTGAATTCATTAATTACTGTCAGTTTTCAAAAATGATTTACAAATGTAGTGTGACAGAGTTTCAACTGCTCCATGTCCTTGCCATTTTCATCTTAAAAAAAAAATCTTAACCATTCTGATTGCTGGTCTAGTAGTACTTTATGGTGGTTTTAAATTCACATTTCTGAGATGACTAATAATATGAAAACTTATTAGACATTTGGGTATCTTCTTTGGAAGTTCCTGTTCCAGTCTTGTGCTTAGTTAAGTGGGTGTTAGTATTTTTTTCTTATTGATTTTTAGGAGTTCTTTATATATTCAGGATAAAAGCACTAATTGGTTAGCTATATGGCAAAGATATTATTCTACTTCTTTCCATCTTGTAAATAGTGTCTTTTGATGAACAGAAGTTTAAATTTTAATGTATTCCAGTTTTACAATGTTTTCCTTTTGGGTTGGTGCATTTTGTCTTTAAAAAATGTCCCTGAATTCCCCAAGATTATGAAGACATTCTATGCTACTTTCTAGAAACTTGTTTTTCTTTTCACATTTATATTCATAATCTACCTGGAATTAATTTTTTCAAATGGCATGAAGTAGGCTGCAACAAATTTTTTTTCCTCCATTTTGGATATCCATTTTATCCTGCCTCATTTAATAAAAAAAACACTGTCCTGTCGTCATTTTTCTGCAGTACCCATTTGTCACATATCAAGTATCCATATATGTTTGAATCTGTTTCTGTGCCATCTGTTTTGTTCCAGCTGTCTGTCCTTGCATCAGTACTGCACATTCCTATGTACTTTAGTGCCATAATAAGTCTTGCTATTTGGTAGTGTAAATTCCTCAACTCTGTTCTTATTTAAGATTATATGGACCATTATTGGTCCTTTGCCTTTTTACATACACTTAGAATAAGCTAGTCAATTTTCACAGCAGAAGTTCTTGAATTTTATTTGTAATTTAATATTGAGTCTTCTTATCTATGATCATGATATAGTCCCTTCATTTAGGTTTTTTTATTTCCCTTGATATACATACATATATTTTTAAATTTCCCTTGATATATGTGTATGTGTATATATTCAATAATATGTACATTTGCTTTTTGCCCAGTTTGTACAAATCTGACTCTAAAACTTTTTTCTATTGTAGTATATTTGGTTTGACTTATATCAATATCAACTTTTTTTTCACAATTTCTTTTTTTCTTTAATTTAAATTCTTGATCTCCAAGACCATTTGTGAAATTGTGTTTATTTGCTGTTTTGATTAGAATTTTCTAATGTTTTGGTTAATTGCTGAATAACAACACTTGCCTATTTTTCTGAATATCTAACTTAATGTTCCATATCCAATTCATTTTTGTGAAAATAATTTTGATAAACTATTGATACTTTAAAAATATTTCTAGTCCTTTTCTTATAGAATATGTTTGACATAGTAAGTCTTCTCTAAATCTGTAGATGATATTAAATAATGTGCATAAGTTCCTTTTTACTTGAAATTTTTATATACTACATTGCATCAAAGGAAAATGTGGTATTGAAGTTAGGAGCAAAGATTCTGGAAAAATCATTCTCTTTGCCTAACAATAAAGAGATCCCTTCAAATGGGAAGACTTGAAATTTATTACGATATTTTTAATTTCCAAAAGTAACAGTGCTTCTTGTTTAAATGCAGTAAGGAAAGTGTTTACAAGTGATAGATTCAAATAAACTATTTAAAACATTAACTAAAGCACATTCAGTAAAAACCTCATTTTTCACCCTACTCCATATAACTTTGGAATGTATGGCCAGGACCCCTGGCTCTTCTGTAATCTATGTTCTACCTTAGTCTCAGGAAATATTTCAGATGTTTGTTTTAGAAATATGCCAAACAAACCTAACCGTTTTCTTGTTTTAAGTATTCTATTTTCTTTATTTTACAAGATTGTAGCATTCTGGGCTTTCCCAGGAGCCCAGTTAAAGATGAATAAGGTAAACATGTTTAATGTCTTGCATTTTAGCCAAGGTCTGCTGAATTAATCAAATTTTATTTAAGTAAATACTCAGTATCTACTAAACTTCTATCCATTTAATCATTATCCAGTATTGTGTAATGCATTCTTTTGCATATTTCCTTCACCAGTTAAAAAATATTTTTTGCTTGTTTGGTATTTTCCACTTTGCAAATGTTACCATTTTAACATGCATTAATTCTTTAAAATAGGCCCCATTTCTGTTATCTGTACCAAACAAACTGCAGAGGGTAGCTTAACTCAGTAGTTTATATTTTGTGTCCTGGAATGTGACACAAATATGATGGTATGTATAAATATACAGAGTAAAAGAATAACAATTTAAAGCCGAAGTGAATTTAACTCTATTTGTCAGATTATCTGAAAATTCAGATTACTCAGCTCCATTCACACGAACTTGAATAAATAGCAATACTGAAATAATGGAATGAGTCTATGATATATATTGAGAATATCAGTATCCAATTTTCTCAGTTTTTTTCTGCCATTGTAAACCCCTTTTACCAACTTAATTTTCCTGGAATAATGTATTATTTGAATTAATACATTTTGTTGTGCCTTTCCAGTGTCAGTTATGCTCAGATGCCCTATGGACACTCCAAACTCAGCATATACAAAATGAATGTGTCCTAGTCAAATATTTTTAATGTTACTGAATGGTATGTTCATTATGTCTCCCAGTTGACCAAGTCAAAAATCTGGACATTACCATTGCTTGACTCCCGTCTCATTTACTCTCACCAGCAGGCATCACCATGTTCTTTCCCTTAAATGTCATAACCATTTCTGGAAAGTGTCCATACTTCTTCATAACTAATGCCACCTCACTTGAGTCAATGTATGGTTTTCATTAGGCTGGATTCCTACAATATGTTCCTATAACCTGTGGCACTGCTCATTCTCCTTGCAATTCATTTATTTTTACAAAGCAGTTAGAATGATCTTTCTGAAGCACGAATCTGCTTTGGCACTGCTTAATCAAACCCCCTTAAGTTTCTTTCTATTAGTCTTGGAATAAAGTACAAATTTCTTACGTTTTCAGCTTCTACTTCTTGCCCTATAAATATAATCCCACTACGTTGAACTTCTTTTATTTCTTGGAATGAACTTTAATTTCTGGATATATGTATATAATCTCCCTGGCTAATAAACCATAGCATAGCTCTCATCATACTATATCATATACTTATCTGTTTTACTCACTAAAGCATAAACTCCCTGAGAGGAAGGATTATGCTAATTTTCACAACTATAAGCCCAGTGCCTCAGAGAGTTCTTGCCACCGAATGAATATTACAAGTAACATATTAGTACCCTACCTACACCACTGCCAACTAGGCTAATCTTTCTAAAACAGAATATATTATTTAGTTCTCTGAAAGACCTGATCAGTACTCACAACTTTCAAGGTCAGTAAAAACAAGAAAAGATATAAAAACCAAGAAAAACAAGAATTGTCAAATCCAAGAACAGCCTGAGGACATATGACTGCTAAATATAATGTGTCCTGCAACAGGAACAGGACATTAGGTAAATGTAAGACTATCTAAATAAACCGTGGACTTCGTAAATAATTCTATATCAAACTAGTTCATTAATTGTAACAAATACCCCATATTCATATGTTAACGATAGGGAAAGTGGGAAAATGAGTGCGGGATATATGGAAACTATTAACTTCTTTTTCTGTAAATCTAAAACTTCTCTAACAGGTAATGTCTCTTTAACAAAAGAAAACATCCTAGCTCATTTCATGCTCCGGAACTCAAATTCTTTTGAACAGTACCTGTTTCCCAAGCTGGTTATCTACATCACTCAGGGGCATTTACAAAAAAAAAAAAAGTTATTTCCAGTACCACTCCTGGTGTTTCTGATTCATGAGGTCTGAGAGAGGGCCTGAGAATCTGTTTGATTTTGTTTTATTTTTTGAGTCGAGGCAACTTTTGGTTGACCTCATAGCTTGCAATCCCTTATTTTAAAAATTTTTTATGCCTGCAGCACCTGCTCTCCCTAGGTGGTTTCCCAATCCAAGTACTAACCAGGCCTGACCCTGCTTAGCTTCTGAGATCAGACGTGATCAGGCTTGTTTAGGGTGGTATGGCCGTAGACTGAGAATCTGTGTTTTAAACAGGTGTCCTTGGTGATGCTAACAAAAGGCAGTTTGAAGAATACTGCTCTGAAAGATGTTTACACTGAGGGTGACAGGTGTTACCAACCTTGCCCAATATTGCACAGTTTTGGCAACTGGGTACTTCTAGCTGGTTCTTGAATTCTTTTTACAAGACTTTATGTTCTTTTATATATTCCTTAATTTCTTCTATGACAAGATGTCCCAAGCTCATTTTATACATTTCATGGCTAATCCTAGAATCAGTCATTTCTTCAGGAATAGTGGGTTCTTTATGGTGGAAATTGTATTTAGAGATCACAATCTGATCTACTATTTGGTTACTCGTTACTTCTAGGCTTTTCCAGAAAATATAGCTGGGAAAAGTCAGACATCTTGACTTTATACTTATGTTCAAATTCACAACTATAGGCAGTAATTCAGAAGAAAGCCAGCATAATGAAGCAACTAATCAAACAGTTATATAGGAGATCATAACACACTTCTCTCAATCCAACAGTAAAATTATTATTCAGAAAAGCTTCCCTATAATACAAACAAATTTAATCATATATAGTCACACCACATATGTGGGAAATTGAATCAGAAAGGCCAATATTGAGAAATTATCTAGTCAAATTGATTTTAAATAATAATAAAAACACTGAGCATCTTGTCAAAAAGACCAAGTCACTAAGAAAGGAAAGACAATCAGACTGATCTTATCCTTTATGGTACCAACACTTCATATCAGAAAACAGTGAAGTAACATAGTCAAGATACTCAGGGGATAAAATCTAAGTTATGGATTTATATCTACCTAGATTTATCCTCAAGTATAAAGACAGTAAACAGTTATTATGAACTCATGAAAGATATAAAAATTGTGTTCTTATCCCTTATTTAAAACTTTACTAGAGAATGAGCTTTATAATGTAAATGACTGACAAGACATAAGGCATCAGCTAAGGACTAGTGGAGAGTGACAGGTGATAGATGATACATACATACATACATATAGATGGATGACAGAGCACCTACATTCTCTCAGAAAACTCAGATCATAAGGAGAATTTCTACGTAAGAAAAATTCAGAACACTATTTAATTTCAAAGGACATATGTGCGATACCGCACTGTGAAGATTTATTCGATCCCATCAGAAAGGTCAGCTTTTGAATAGACCTCCATCCCTTTCAAATTCACCAACACAGAATGAACATTTTAAAAATTTAAAACAGGCATTACTTCCTTTCCCATTCTCTATGCTATTGTTAGGTTCAAGTGACCAATAACATGATTTTTCTTAACTCCTAAGTAAATAACTCCACAAAGTGATTTACATATTCATCAGTATTTTCAAGACTGAAAAATTATCTCATGAAACAAAGAAAAGCCATGACACCAGATAAAGTCCATCATACTGCCATTCACTCACATCCAGAAAGTCTTCATATTTAAATTGATAACTATTACATGTTGGATGATACTGTAATTAAACACTCTAATATATACCCAAATATTCACAGTATGTATATGCAACATCTGATTCAGGTAATTTTTACAGACACTTCAAGAAAGGTGACTTTTCTACCTTTCTCTGTTAGCTCTGACTTGATTTCTAAATTTCAAAAATGCATTATTGCCATCAAATTGACTTTTTGGTTAAAGAATATTTCACCCTCTTAGTTTGTCTATTTCAGGCTTATATACAGATAATTATTCCAACAACATTTCTTATATTCTACAAACATGTTATACTCATAAAATTCCATCCCCGAGAAGGTATTACAGAAGATTCTAAATATTTCTTCCAAAATGTATAGAAATTCAAAATTAATAAGAATATTATCACTTTCAGAAACCAGTGCCTTAACAGATTCAAAATAAGAATTCTACATTTCCCTTAAAGATAGTAATGTTAAGCTTTAACAAATCACATTTTTATGGCCTATTACTCTTAATTATAAATGACAACTGACATCTCCTTCGTTGTTCCCTTCTCATCAATGTTAACTTTAATGTTAGGTGGCTTCGGGGTTCTGTCGTTGACTCTTCCTTTAGTATTGTACACGCACGCATTTGGTGACCTCATTTAGCTTTATGGCTTTAAACAACAGCTAATGACTTCCAAATTTATGTGCAAACCATGGAGACCCAATCTCATATATCCAACTTCCTACATAACATCTCCATTTGGATGTCTATTATACCTCTTGATCAACCTTTTCTAAACATAATACCTAATCTGTTCCCCACAAACTTACTCTACCTTTACCTTTCCCCATTTTAATTGGTGGAAACGCCAAACTTCCAGATATGCAGATCTAAAACTGTGGAGTCATCTTTCACTTGTCTCTGATCTTTATAGTTCACATCTAATTCATTAGAAAATTTATTATGTCTACCTTGAAATTATGACCAGCATCTGATTACCTTTACCACCTCCACTGACATAAATCATTCTGCCCTGAGTCATTCCTCTCTTACCTGGATTGTGATAAATTGCCTTGAACTAGCTTCATGCATTTTACTTTTGCTTTCCAAAGTGTATTCTTAAAGCACCATATTAGTACTCATTCAAAATTTGTTGGAATAGGAGAGAAGATTTTGATAAATGCCTGTTGAATGAATAAATGAATATATAAGTCAATAAACACATTGGCTTTAATTTAAGATTTCTCTTCCATGGGCCCCACTATAAGCAAACATTATGTTTACCATTATCCACTTACTCCTATTTTAATAAAATGACTGGTGTTAATATTGCATTTTCAATTCTTCGACATTATTTAGGAGCAGACTAAGTCCTCGCACTGTCAATGTCAATATTCTCTGCTTCATGAGTTGAGGCTACCATTTAGTGCCATAGACATCTCAAGCTCATGTCCCAAACCTGAAAATATCATTTCCTACCACTTATCTACCCCCTTTTCTGTCTCTGCTTTTTCTGTCTCAGTGAATCATACCATTATATATCCAGTTCATCAAGCCAGGAATCTGATCATCATTCTTTGCTCCTTTCATCTTCCTCTAGTCCTTTCCATGCCAATTGTCAGTCTCCTGGTTTTATTTACCATGAAACTTCACCTTATAATAGATACCAGCAAATATTTAGATCGATAATTGGAAGGCTGGCTGGCCACTGAAACTACCCAGGGGGTTAAAGTGCATATTTCTTGGCCCTCTTCCCTGAGAATTGTTAAGGCAGAGGTTCAGGGTTGTAACCTAGAAATCTGAATTATGCGCAAAGCTTCCAGGCCAAAATTTGAAAACCACTAGTTAGGCCACAATGGCTTTGTTGATGGCAGTGGAAATGAACAAAGAGAGGGATGTAAGGTAGTATTTGAATTTTTGATGCTGGCAAGAGTTCACTTGGCAACTGAATGGATACAGCAGTGAATGAAGAGGGTCGTGTTGAAATGGTCTCAGGTGCAAGAGGAGCGAACTAGAGAAGAAAGTTTATTTAGAAATGGCAGGATAAATTCAGTGTGTGGCTTATCACATTCTAAATGACACCAGGACAGCCAAAGTAATGGTTATACACAAAAACAGTGACTGGTCATGATTACAAAGTTAGATATGGACGTAACCAGATAGAAATGGAAGGTGAGGCTTTTGAAAGTATGAACTGCTTGTGGAAATATCAGGATTAAACTCTCAGGAGCTACTGCTTCTCTTACCCAGTCTTCAGACCTCAGTCCAGTTCTGGCTCCCAATTCCAGGTCTAGGCATTCCTGGGGTGATTCGTCACTGACACACATTAATCATGTCAATAACAGGAGGCTTGAATCTTCTGAAAACTGCAGCGATTAAGACTGCTTGACGAACTCATGTCCCTCTAACAAATGCAGTGTTACTACCTCATCTCTTTTTCATTGTTTTTTTTTGTGCCTTAGTTTCTATGAAATACAATTAGAGACTTTGTACACCTATTTCCCTTTCATTGTGTGAAGGCAGGGTATGTAGCAGTGAAAGGTGAGCTACCCTTTGATTCATAGGTTCCCCATGGCTTTAGCTAAGGAACCAATGCTGGTGTGTATTCTGTATAGGGCTCTACTTAAAGACGCGTTTTTCCTGTTTTGCTTTCGCTCTGTGCGTAAATGGTTTGTTAGCAATCCCAGCAGGACTCTGTTGTGCAGGTTTCCCACAGTCTGGTGGCAAATGCTGCAGGCTCTAAATGTAGCTTGAGTTAACATTTACTTCTCTTACCCACTCCTTACATTAGGATCTTCAGGAAGAGACATATCTGGAAATAATTACACATTAGAATAATCCAAATTTAGTTTGCATCGGTAGAGTGCAATATACTGTTTTAATATCTTTTCTGTCTACTGAGTGCTACTACTCTACTGCCATGCTTAATTCATAAAGTATTTTTGATATTTTACATGCTTAAATACTAGGAGTCAAAAGACTTAAAACAGGTTTTAATAAAATCAGGCACAATTGTCTTCGAAGTTCAAAATCTGGACCTTCTTTATTAATTTTATTTATAACGCAGGAAAACATGGATTTATTTCATAAAAATATCATTTAATGTTAATAATTTATTGGTTTACTCAATAGTGTCTACAGTTCAGTGTTTGGGAGAAATTGTAGAATTTATTATGAGGCTTAGAAAATAAAACTGTGATAAAACTATGCTTAGTAAAAACAGTCAACAGGATTTTCAATTATAGTTTTTAACTAAAATCCAGAATAATATTTTTCACTGACAAAAATGTCTGTCACACATGATAAGGACTTGAAAGGGAATTGCAAAGAAGTATTAATGATATCTGTGTTTCTTTGCAACAGTGTTTTTTCTCATTCCAGACTCTAGGCAAGAAGTAATTCTTCCCACTATGTGCATTTAACTCCCCTCCATTCCTCCTTTTCAGGAGATAAATCTGATCCCTCCCACAAAAGGCAGAAAGCTTCAGCCACATAGCTTAAGCAACATAGAGCTGTTTCACAGCCCAAGAGTCTAAGGCCAAGACCAAGTTCCATAAGCTTAGGAGTAGGTCTCTGAAATGAGAAGTCGATATTGTAAAACTAAAATTTTGACACTTGTTAAAAACAGTAAGAAAGAGGGGTCAAACGCTATCCCAGTAGGGAAGAGAAGTTGAACTCAACACCAAATACAAAGAGATGCAGCGGAGCCCCTGGTGATTTTAATGCCCCTGGTATTTTTGGCAGCTAGAATTAAATAACGAATTCTTAAATGGGCCTTTGTTCTCATTAAGGGCTCCACAACTCCTTATGTTCTCACAGTATCATTTTGTGTTGTTGATGTGCTGTTTGTCAAGCGAGAGGAGGAGATAACTTTGGGTGTCAAGGAGAATTTATGACTTTGTTTTGCAGAAGGGAAGAACAGTCTCCGAGGTAGCTGTGAGGAACAGCTGGCACCCAGAAATCTAATACGAAAAAGTGTTATCTTTGACTGAAAAAAAAGCTGCCTTCCTTCAGTAACAGGGACAAGTGGGGGTTTGTAGCTAATGTGCAATGTGAGGGACTGGATAGACAATTACTAAGAGGAACTTTACTGGGTATCAAGGGTGGGGAAGTTCCTGCTAAACTGACGGTAATATCTTTGTTAAAACTGGGCTCAACAGGCCAAGAAATGGGACCAATGATGAGGCCTAGCTGAAAAGAGGTATCAGAGGAGCCTGACTACAGTTTGACTAAGGCGAAATACTTGTGAAGATTCAGATTAAATGTCATAAAGTGCATCCTGAAGCCAACAGAGAGGTGCACTCGGGATCACAAATCACCATCGTAATTAAAGGCTACTTCCTTACCAATTACGTAAAAGATGAGAAAGAAAAACCTTGAAAATGTAGAGTAACAGGGTGAGACCGGGGTCACCATGACATGCGTGAGCTTAGGTTACAGAACAATGGCATTTGAAACCGTTTGGACCTGAAACATGGGTATATACGTGGTGGTGTATCTGTAAACTTGCGAAATGGATTATTATCCAATTTTTTACACCAAACTAAAGTCCCTGAAGGATAAAATATATAATCTTTAAAAATGTAGGTAAAGAAAAATAATTTAAAATTATAAAAATAAACTTCCTTCCCCAACCCAGAGACACAGGGTTTTATGGAGGTACCAGTAAGGGGAAATCTGAATAAAAAGAGTAAATAGTATTCTCTTAATCTGAGCAGCTCCTCCCCCACCCAAAGACACTGGGGACAGGGGAATCCGACAGAACACCCACCTAGGAAGAGCTCTTTGCCCTCATGGGATCAAGAACCATCTCTCCTTCCAAAAGACACCAGGGGGCTTTACTGTAACAGTAAGGAGAATTCTTCCACAATAAGCCACTTACGAGAAAGTGCTGTCTGCCCCAACCAAACCTGAGTCTCCCTTCCCGCACACGGAGACATCTAGCCAGGCAATACCAACAGAGATCAGTCCCACAGAAAAGCGTCTAGGACCAGTTCATTTGATTCCCAGACCCAATTACAATATGGTAGGGTGTCCCCCCACACCAAGAAACAATTCTCATACAGCAGGAAGGTATCCCGAGAATTCAACTCAATTCTGACACTATCTACTAGGAAATCACATCAGATTCCACAGGTTAGGGGTTCGGTCCTAAAAGACTGCCCTCCCCGCACACATACACACTTCAGATGTCAGCCAAAAGCCCAGGCTTTTACTGTGCTTCTGACCGGCTGGCTATACATTGAAGGTTCCCACACCCGCCTCCTTGAGTTGGATTAATCTGCTAGAATGACTCACAGAACTCAGAGAAACATGTTACTAGATCACTGGTTTATTTTAAAACACAATGAACTAAGGAACAGTCAGGTAAAAGAGAGGCATAGGGCAAAATATGCAGGAAGGGCGAGGAGCTTCCATGCTCTCCGCAGGCTAGCCATTATGCCCGCATGGTCACCGATCAGAAAGCTCTCTGAACCCCATCCTCTTGGGTTTTTATGGAGGCTTAATTACATGGGCATGATTGACTAAATCATTGTCCATTGTCCATTAATTCAACCTCCACCCTTTTCCTCTCCCCAGATCAGGGGTTGAGACTGAAAGTTCCAACCCTTTAATCACCTGGTTGGTCCTGCTGGCACCCAGCCCCCATCCTTAGATGCTTTCTAAAAGTCACTTCATTAACATAACAAAGCACACCTTTTAGGATCTGTGAGCCAGGAATTGTGGATGAAGACCAAAGAAATGTGAGAAGTATATTTTGGTTATCAAATCACAACATCACACCCAGCTAGCATAGAATCGCTGTCCCATAAACCTGAGACTCCCTTCATGAACCTCCAGTAAAAAGGCAGCCCAGGCTGGGGAAAGTCATTTCATCCTCTCAGAAAGTATAAGCAGGGATTAGTGGAACCCTGATGGCAACAGACACACCAAGCAGATAAAAATAGCTGTTCTTATAAAGTTGTTATTCAGAATTTGCAATGTATGGCAGGACCTACATTTTAAACCTAAACAGAGTGGTTGCCTGCTAAAATAAAAGATTTAAGTAAGACTCAGAGTCCCCTAACATAACAGCCAAAATATCCAGAGTATAACTGAAAATCACCTGTCATACCAAAAACTAAGACAATTACAACTTGAATGAGAAAAGACAATCAAGTGACAGGAACAATGAGATAAGACACATATTGGAATTATCTGACAAAACAATTTAAAGCAGCAATCATAAAAATGCTTCGATGAGAATTTATTAATTTTCAAACAAATGAAAAAATAGAAATCTCAGCAAAGACAAAGAAATTAGAAAAGTAACCAAATGTAAATTACATAACTGAAAAATACAATAACAAATTTTTAAAAAACGAGATTGGCTCAGTGGTACAGTAGAGATAACAGAAGATAACAGGTGGATAGAATTTAACCAAACATCTGAACAACAGTGAGAAAATAAGTGAAAAGAAGACATGAAGAAAGTTTCAAGAACCTGCTTAACAAAAGGTCCAATGTTCATGTCATCATAGTCCCAGGAGAAGAGAAAGAAAAGGGGTGAATGAGTATTTGAAGAAATAACTGAAAACTCTCCAAATTTTGCAAAAAAACACAAAGCTATATCTTAACCTACTCCTTCTAATCCTGAATATTTTCACTTTTATGTTTGGTTTTCTTTTTTTCCTCAACAGTTTATAGTTTCTTATTTAGGTCAAGGTTCACAATTTGTTGAAAAGGATAGCCTTCCACCACTGAATCGTTTTTACACTTTCTTCAAAAGTCAAAACCCCAGGTGACTATTTTTGTATATATTGATAAAATGATCCTAAAATTCATATAAAAATTTAGGGGATGTAGAATAGCAAAACTGATCTTTAAAAAGAAGAAAATCAGATGACTCGGACTTCCTGATAACAAACTTACTACAAAGCTGCAGTAATGAAGACAGTGTGGTACTGGCACAAACAGAGAAATTGATTTCTCAGTGGAATAGAACTGAAAGTCCAGATAAACTCTTACATTTATAGTCCATTGACAACCTAATGGGGAAATTACAGTCTTTGTAAGTTATAGTGCTTAGATAAATGAGTATCGAGATGCAAAATAATAATGTTAGATCATTTCCTCCCACCAATCACACAACAAATCAAAATGGATCATAAAATTTAATATCACAGTTAAAACTATAAAATTCTTAGAAGAAAACAGGTACAAATCTTTGTGACCTTGGATTAGGCAATTTTTTTACATATGTTAAAACACAAGAAACAAAATAAAAATAAAAACAGATAAATGATACTTCATCAAAATTATAAAATTTTGTACTTTAAAAGACACCATCAATAAAGTGAAAAGACAACCCATATATAGGAGAAAACACTGGTAAATCTTATATGGGGCTCATATGTCGACAATATTAAGAACTCTCATGCAGTCATCAGTAAGGTAATAGCAATAGGCAGAGCCAGAGGAGAGAAAGTGCAATCAGGGGGATCATTTCATAAACTATATAAATGTCTAACCAATGTACTGTATACTTGAAACTAATAATACAATAAAAAATAACTCACACAATTCAATAATAAAAAGACAAATAATCCAGTTTGAGAATTAAAAAAAGGATCTGAACGAACATTTTTCCAAAAGACATATAAATGGTCAATTGGTACATGAAAAGATGTTCAATATTAGACATCAGAGAAATGAAAACCAAAACCATGATGAGTCATACATAATTCCGCACGTACTGGGATGGCTGAAATAAAAAGTAGACAATAACAAGTATTGGTGAGAGTATGAAGGAATTACAACCTTCATATAGTGCTGATAGGGTTACATAATGGTGCAGTTATTTGGAAAACAGTATAGCATTTCTTCAAAATGTTAACCATACAGTTACCATCGAACCTAGCCATCAATTAAACTCCTAGGTGTGTGTGTGTAATACGTACACGCACATATATACATATAGTATATATTTGACATTATATTAGTGGCAGTGACTGATGGAAATTAATATAGTCATGAAATCAACTGTTGCAGTAATGCCCAGCACTTTTTTTAATCCAAATGAATAGAATAGAATAATTAGAATAGAATAGAATGAACTTTTCAGAGTGCATGGCTTTCGGAAAAGTTAAATATACATTGCCTGGCTCCAGGGATAGTACCTGGGGCTTGATGGGTTGCAGGCTGCAAAGCGTTAGTAACATCACATAGCAGAGTCAGAAAGCTTGCGCTGTCGTCTTATTCTGTCACCAAGTAATAACGTGAGCTCATTCTTATGCCTGGGTCTCTCCTTGCCTCAGTTCCTTCATCTGGAATAGTCGTGTCTGTCTTCTCTGCCTGAAACAATTATCATTAGTTAAAAGTTTGCTGTGTACATTAAGTTCCTTTGATGCTCCTGAGTATTAAACAAATATGACGTGCCAGTCCATATATATATATTATAGATACATTTGTACTAAGGTGTATGTATTTGTACTACACGTATGGGTGCAGATATTTGGGAAAAAATCTCCATAAATGATTATCTTAAAAATCTTATTTGAATATTTTTCTTATTGTGACCCCAACCTAAGTCATATTTCTTTTTTCTAAATCTGATTCTAATGTAGTCTGGCCTTATCCTATTCAGATTATAATCCTATTCAGATTATAATTTTGATTCTTCCATTCTTTTTAATAAATCCTTTGCAAAGTTTATTCAAAAAGTGGATTTAAGAATTTCTTAGTTTTAGGTTTTCCTTTACATCTGTGAACCACTTCACAATATTCAAAGGCTTTTATATACATCCAACCCCTAATGACCCTGCAACGCCGGGTTTTATGACGTGGTTTTACACATGGGGAAGTTGAGGCTTGGAAAGGTAAAGTGATTGGCTCAAGTCCCATTGTGAGTGAGAAGCATAGCTAGGATTTGAACCCACATCATTTGATTCCTAGGCCTTGATTATACGAGTGTGATTAAAAGTTCGACTGCTCTAGGTCCAGGTACTAGAGCTGTCTCAGCCAAGCAAAAATACTTCCCCAAAATGGATATAAGAATGAATTGAAAATATGCACACTTTCAATAAAGTCCATTTCTAACCTATTTTTTTCCTTTAAACTATAATCACTGCTATCAAAGGAATGTCTTCATTGTTGTATTCCTCTATTTACTTAGGAATTCATTTTCCATTAGGGAATTCTTTTGAAACTTTGGTTTGCAGAGATTTCACAGTTACCTTACAATTTCTGATTGCATTGGGTTTTTACCTTGCTGTGTTTTCAGGCGTTTTCATCCACAGTTGGCATGGAGAAGGTCAAGACACATTTTCAGGCAAGCTGTGTGCTATATACTAGCATGAAAATATTTCCATGACATAAAAAATGTGAGACTGTAAATTAGTATAACAACCTTGGAAAACTGTATGGCAGTAGTTGCTAAAACTAGACAGACCAAGCTCCACTCCTATATATAACCCATAGAAATAAATACATGTTCTCACCAATAAAGTATATTTGAATATTCATAGCAGAATAATTAATACTTGCCCCAAAATGAAAACAGCATAAATGCCCATAAACAGAATATAAAAATAATTATGATATAGGCATGCAATAGAATAAATTTTAAAAAGCATGGCTGAAGCTTACAAACAAAATACTGAGTAAAATAAGTCAAATACAAAAGAATACAGGCCATAAAGCTTAAAACAAGGAAAATTAACCTATGGCTTTAATATATGCGCACAAAAACTTGTAAACAAATGTTCACAGCAGCATTATTCATAATGATCAAAACATGGAAACAACCCAGATGTCTATCAACTAGAGAATGAATAAACAAAATATGGCAAATACGTGCAATGGAATAGTATTCAAGTTATAAAATAATGAAATCCTTATACATGCTACAGCATATAAGAACATTAAAAACATATTAAGTAAAAAAGCCAGATGCAAAAGGTCACATATTGTATAATTCTATTCATATGAAACATAAAGAATAGGCAAATCCAGAGATACGGAAAGTAAGTTAGTGGTTTCCAGGGAGTATGAGGAATAGCGAGCGGATGGCTGATTAACAGGTATAAGGTTTCATTTGGGATAATGAAAATGTTCTGGAATTAGGTATTGTGATGGCTCCACAACTTTGTGAATGTACTAAAAACCACTGTACTGTGCACTTTAGAAGGGTTAAAATAGTAAATTTTATGTTATGTGAAGTTTATCCGAATAATAATGAAAAATAGTAAAAACCAAACACAAGCCCTAATTTGTGGTTTTAGAAGTAAAGATGATACTTACTTTTGGTTCAGGGCAGTAGTGACTAGAAGAGGACACGAAGCAGCTTTGAGTTTCTGGTCGTATTTCTTGATCTGGGTAGTGGTGACATGAATCTATTCACTTTGCATACATTCCTGGACCTATATCCTTATGATCTGATTATAACATGTTATGTTTCATTTAAAAAATTATAAAACATTAGTTTAACAAATAAGATATGTTCTAGAGTCTGTTATGATTCAATATATGGTAGCTTAAAAATTAAAGAATGATTAAAATATACAATACTGCCTCAAAACTGATAACCTATAAGTCGTTATCCAAATGATTATTGACTTGAATAATCTATAGATGTTACAAAAAAATAAATAAAAAAAGAATTAGCAACTTTAGTGGCATGAAGCAAATACATGTAGTTTAAAAATACTTTAAAGAATACTTGGAGTAGAAATATTTAAAAGCACCAGCCACTAAGATTATCTGTTGTATATGTAAAATAATCAATAATCTAATTTGACCACATATTGGCATTTTATGAGCAGTGCCTAAATTTGGAAAACCCTTCTCATCACTTCTTACTTCTGAAAGCCAGATGTTATTAGATATACAGATGACCGATTTGCAATAACATCTATTCGAAGGTTTCATATCGGTAATTTTAACTGGAAATATAGGGCATATTTCAAAATTGCCATTGTGCGTTTACCCAGATATTGTTGACCAAAGACACTTAGGAAAAGCCAAAACACTTGGCTATAGAGCAAACCTAACCTCATTTGTTGTTGTTTAAATTTTATCTTCTCTTTTCCGTTTTTGGAAAAAATCTTCAAAGATTTTTGTGAATCCAGGTAACATTTGATCTTTGAGGAATTTTTTTCCCCAAGAGAATCAAAGAAAACCAGAGTCACTTTGCAAACAAAATATTATGCAGTGAGCTTTTACAATATTCAGTATATTTGGTCCATAGATTTATCAGTGAAAAAGACTATTCGTCCAATACCTATTATCAAAATTAAATACAAGTCAGCCAAATTTTTAAGGTCTCCTCTAAAGACTCAATACTGTAGATGAAATGGACTATAATATGCCATGAAACATATAAGATTAATCAGCAAGACTGAGAAATACAAAATTTGATTTAATATCATAAATGAAGCTTTTTTTCCCCCCAATGACTTGTGCTTCATTCCTTTCCATAGCCCTCTCTGTTATGTAGTAAAGTAGTACACCAGCCTCTTTCTCCACTTTCAAGGCTGCCAAATTCCAAAGTTATAATTGCAAACACTTATTTTAATTCCCAAATCCTATTGCTTTCTAAGCATATATAAGACAGTGAGATTTCCAAGTGGGTGAGTCCTCAAATAAAAATTAAAAAGGCAAAAAACAAGTTTTACTTAAAGACATTTTAAAAAGTGAGATAAAAATAATAAACATATAGCATCTCTTTTCTCTTTTAGTATGTTGTGGCATCTGATGCAATTCTTATTGATATTATCAATAATTATTAACAATTAGCTCTAAGCATAGGAATATAAAGTAACATTAAGGTGGAAAATGCTGCATTTCCTTAGAAATGCCAAGTGCTAAATTTAGCATTAACTAATGCCAACATGAATTGAGAGGAAAAAAAAGTATTCACTCCGACCAGCCGTGAATATTCTAAAATTGGAACTAGCCTGGGATGAACTGCTGCTCTATTCACTGAGTCATCGCCTGTGGAATTTCCATTTCAGCTGTTTTGGCTGATTTCCCCACAGACATGTGACCAGCTTCCTTCTTCCACATCCAGCATAATGTAGTCTCACACTGCAGTTATATCCCTCAATTGTATGTGTAAACAGGAAAGGGAAATAGATCCTGATAAAGATTGATTTCTTGGCTTTATTCTGAAGTGAGAATGCCTGAGTTGAAATGTCTTTGTTTTACTACCTTTTGGAATTGCTTGGCATCTTGGCGACTTGGTGTTCCTTGTCACTAAAGAGTGTTTTCTTTTGTTCCCCTTTCTATATGGGTGAAGCTACTTCTTTTTTTTTTCAGAATCTTAAATGACTGCTTGATGACTGCCCTGACCATCACAGGATCGGTGAATTCTCAGGATTCTCCATGCTAAATTCCAGTTCTCGGTCCTTAATATCACCTGAAATTTATATACCCTTCTTTTCAACTTGTGTACCTATGTGAAATAATTACTTTTTAATTAAGGTCCTTGTTTTGTATCAGAAACTTAAATTTTTTTGTGTGTCTGAAAAAAGGAATTTTATTTAGCTTAATACAATTTATTTAAGCACTATAGTTTCCTCATTTGAAATAACATGTTTGTCTTATATGAGCTCCAAAAGATCACTTTCAGACATAACACTACATCCAGGATTTCCATCTGGAATAAATAAAAAGGTATAATTTAAAATTTATTTCCCAAAGGATTTTGCTATAATTATTTAAGCTACCACTCAAAATTCTATTTACATTTTAATAGGATAGTTTACCCTAATTGCTTTGTCTCAGATTCAATTTTAGATTCCTAGAACTTTTTGAATAGCTTTTAATAATTTGTGCATTGAATTTCCCTCATCCCAATTTTTAGTTGTCTGAGAATGACAACTGCTATTCTATTTAAGTCTATGTTATTCCAAAATGTTACCGTTTAGAACTTGATAATTATTTTTCATTGCTTGATTTTTTGTTTTTGTCTAGGCCGTAATATATGTGAGCACAAGAACAAAACTTGTCAAATATGTGCTCAAAAATGTTTGAATGAACCAACAAAATATATTTTTGCATTGCACCTCATAGTGCCTCACAGAGCTGGACTCAATAATTACCAGCTGTTTAATAAGCTGGAAATAAGAGATAATAAAATATTTCTTATAATAATAAGCTATTCCTCAGGGACTCACACCTTAGTAGTGAGTGCTGCTAAGAATCATTGTTTGCTTTAAGTATTGAATTATTTTCTGTAGGCCAAGTGACAATGTTTGTCAGGTCCATAAATGTCAGTGGAAAACTAGAATGAGATGAAGTGTTCTGTTGACAAAGCAGGACAGCAAATTCACCATCAGACAAATGTAATCACTAGGTAGCTCGTTATGCTTTTTCACTTTTTCTTTGGACTCCATTCCTTCTGAGTTATCACCATTAGTGGGTAAGGGTTAATTAATGATGAAAAGGAGAAAACATGTTAAGGTATGTAGCTAACAAAGGATGTGATTCCTGTGACTCAGTTCCCATGTTAAATAGTGACAGAGGGGATTGTGAATAAGGAGCCCCAAGGATCACATAGAAGTTAGTTTTGGATAATTCTTGTCTTATCTCTTCCAATCTAAGAAAAAAAGCAGGTAAAACTCAATCTAACCAAGTTAATATTGAGGACCTATTAAAATTAATGACTAAATAGCATCTCCCAACTTATGGAGAAATTATTTTTTATATTACTAAGTACCACATAAATATCCACTGCATATCCATAGTAGGAAAGAGAGTTATAAAGAAATGTCACCCAGGTGACATTGCTCATTTTGATGCAGAGTATTCTGGGAGGGTACTGTATGAGGACGAAGAAGCCTGTAAATACTCAAAGGCAAGCGAGAGTGCAAACATTAAATGTGAATCTGAGAACGTATAAGGGAGCCAAGGGAGGTGAAGTGACCTCTGCCATCTAATAGCATGTATAATCCACAATACGTGTTTATTCAGGAATAATTATGACTTATCATTTCCCAATGAATTAAACATGCCCTAATCATCTTTCCATATATATTTCTAAAAATTTTCAGAATCCAACCTTCCTGTTCATGTCAATGAAATGTTATTTTTATAGTCTCTAAGAAATCCTTAGAAGTCACTTCTGATATTTCTTTTTTCTGACGCATGTCACATAGTCAGTGAATCACAAAGTCCTATTTGTTTCCTCAATTTGGAAACATTTCTAGTATCTGTCCCTTCCCAATACAATTCCAGTCCCACCCCCTTCATCACTGCACCCTGAAATTATTACAACATACTAAATTATTTTCCTATGTCCACCAGTGAAATCCACATTATACATGTCTACCGTATTAAACTTTCTGTGTATTTGACTTTCCCTCTTAAATATCTCCACTGGCTCTTAACCATGTCCATAATAAAGCCACATGCGCTGTGACTGGTTTTCACAGTTCTACAGACTTTGGTTCCACACTGGCAGCCTAACCCTAACCTCTAGCATTTAGCAAATGTGACTTCTTGAATTTGAGCTAGGTCATCTTTACCAGTGCTGTAGGGTCAATTCCATTTCACATCCTTTCCTTGTGCTTTCTCCCTGGCTGGAATTCACCTCTCTTCTCCACATAACTAAATAGCTACTATTCCTTCTCTTCCTCCAAGCCATTAATTTGGTGTCTGAAACATGTTTGCTGGGATTATTTGGCTGCAAAATGTTTAATATGTGAGTTCCTATGTCCTCTCTAAAATTAAGATGTAGCTCACATTTTACTCCTCTTATCTATACCCCTTGTATTTTGCATGCAGTCAGTAAACTTAAAATATACAATAAGGTCCCTAGCTTAAAAATTGTTACCAAAGGCCCTATCAATTCAGATTTGATAAATATAAAAAAATCATTTGTAATGAGTGATCTGCTTTTGCATGTGCTGTTCTGTCAAAGTGCTTAGATAATTGTTCTCCGATTCCCCAACACACATTTCACTTTTTAAAATTGCTAAGCAAATCTTTTGTTCAAAAGCAATATAAACAAAAATTTCAGCTCAGCCTTATATTTCAAATATCACGTATTTTGAGTGAACTGCATCTAAACTGGGTTTTATTATTACCAAATAATCAAGTGGATCTGTTTGATATCAATAATTACTAAGGGGTTATGAATATTCTCAGACAGGGAATCAATGCTTTATCTGGGATCAAGGAATAGTCAGTCATAAATATCCTGTTCTACCAAAGCTTCCTCTTATTTTTTGTGGATGGGAATATGAAGCATTGAATCTACAGAGAAAAATGACCCTCATATTTTATCAAGTTTTACTCCTACTACTCCGGGCTTTCAATTACATGATACTATCATGAGATAATGGTAAAAATGTCAAGATTAACATATTTTAATTCACGACGAACATGTTCAACAGAGTCCCCTGGACACAAACCTTCCTACAAAAGCGCATTTTCAATTAGTAACATTTTAATAAAACAAGTACTGGAGAGGCACAATAGGCAAATGAGATAATGAACATTAAATCATGTCCCGTTATGTTTTTAAAGGGAAAATTTATGCCAACACCAACAGAAATGTAACCAGTTAGTTTGTAGTCACACCTTTGACTGTAATTTCATGCCATTTTCATCATCATGCTTGGAAAATGCTATTGAAAGAAAAAGCTTTTGAATAAATTGACTGAAAGAAACCATGTGAGCCCACAAGCAATTATAACATTATCTCCAAGAAAGTAAAGTTTGTCCTTTGGCAATTCCACAGAATATAACAAAAGTATATTTTCTAAGTGTTTAATGAGAGAAATAAGACTGAGAGGTTAAAGAACCAACGTGACAAGATTTAAAAATATTTTATGGTTATATATCTTAACAGATGCCTACGACCTGCATGTTTATGTCAGGCCTCTGCATTCCTACCTTTAAGAAAAGGGGAATAATATATTTAAGAGGACTTAACTAATGACAACTCACTTCTAAAACGAACTTAAAATATTTCCAAAGTGCCAAGAGAGAACTGTTAAATGGTTTAGAAACAATCAAACTCTGACCATTTGTTTGAATTACAAATGTATGGTTTGGGGTTTTTTTGTTTTTGTTTTTGTTTTTTTTTTTACGAAATAAGTACAACCAATTTAAAAATTAGAAAGACAGTACAGATGCATTTCAAAGTGGCAAATTTTAAAGTGCACTGTCAAACTGCTATGATAATTGTCATCCACAAACATCTACATGCAAACAGTACTGGGTTAGAAATTTTCAGAGCAACTAATAGTGTTTGCTAGCAGAACTATATGGTAAAAAAACTTAGAAAAGTAAAAGAAGTGCATATCTCACTGAAAACTTACATAAAATATCCCCATTATCGGTTGATTCATATATAAAACGCACTGACATCGAAATCCAGAAAACAATTTCTTGTGCACAGACTTGCAGTAAATTTATAACCACAAATTGGGCCATGAGAATGGGTGAGATGATGACTATGAAAAAAATGTCAATTAAAAAATTGTTTAAAGATCATGGCAAGGACTGCTGTGCACATGCTAGAGAACAGGCTGGAGAGAAAGCAGAGCTGGCAGAAGGTAACAGAAATCAAGTTAGGTGGAGAACAAGCGGTTATAAACAAAAGTGATCATGAAACTCAGAAGTGCAGAATGGATGCGAGTTCACATGTGTGTGTGTTACTAAGCACAATCATTTGTAAGTTAGGTAAGTTTTAATGACTTATAGCTAAAACTTGGCCGCAACTATCTCACAAAACTGTGAGAATCAAACATAACATTTGTAAAAGTCCTACATAAACTGAAAAATGCTATACTCGTGTAAGACAAACACTATTCACTCAGAATGCAAACAAAACCTCTTGTTCCACAACTGTCTGGAGAGAGAGGGGAGGGAATCTCACCTGGTCCATTCCCAGATTTTCTTGGAACTGCAGACTTTATTTATAGCCTCTCTCTGGGCTGCCTCTGAATGCAGAGCAAAGACACTATAATTTTGTCTAGTGGCAATGTCATACAAGAACTGTGTCGAGAACAATCCTTAACCTGTGGAAGAAAGTGATTTCCTTCCCTGCTTAATGTTCACTGCCTGCACATGTGTGATACTAAATTATGCCAACTAGCCTCCTTGAGGAAGGAATCAGAGAAGCAGAAAATGGGATAAAGATTCACAAAAACATGTCAAAACACGTAACACTTTCCCTCCAACGCTAACTACTGGGATCAAAAAGAAGACTGAGATGAACCAGGTATATGTACACTGCAGCGACCATTTTACAGCTAGAGAACTGAGGCTTACTGAGACTAAATGACTTAAGGCCACTTATTCAACAGCACAAAATCAATTTTTTCCAAGGTTGAGTTATATCAAAGCCCTGGCACATTCCACAGCGACACAGTCTTACATCAAAAAAAGAAGCTATAATGATAAACAGTTAAAAGAACAAACCTATACTTTTAAGCTTCTTTTTTTAAGCTCCATAAGATTTTTGAAATACTTTGGCTTTGTGTAAAATTTCCATTTTTTAAAAGTAGACCAGCGGTTCCACATTTCTGATCATTAGCTCTCAATGTATTTTTCGTTACATTATAAGTGCATGCAATAGCTAACCATTGTAAAATGTGCTACTAAACTTTTCAAAAAAGCACAAAATCATGAAAATACAGAGCTGAAAAGACCTTAGAAACAATCTACTCAAACCACCTCATTTTATAAATAAGGAAATTAAGGCTCAGATAGGTTAAGTGACTTGCTCAGGGTGGCACAACTGGTCAGTTCCAGACTCCACATCAGAATCGAAATCTGCCAACTCGTCGTAGCCCAGGACTCCGCTCTTTCTCAAACCTACAGAGAGTGAGAGAGAGAGAGAGAGAGAGAGAGAGAGAGAGAGAGAGAGAGAGAGAGAGAGAGAGA
>PVKZ01006813.1:0-29992 GCA_004027375.1 Macroglossus sobrinus | reverse complement strand
ACTCATAATCGCTTGGTCGTTGGTTCAAACCCAACAGGGGCCACCAAATTTTTTCTTTAAAAACAAAATATTAGACCACCTCTTTGCGGGTGGTCTTTTGTTTTTAAGGCACCAGTGGCAGCAAAATGGCAGCACATTAATCCTGACTCTTTACTTTTAGCACGCATAGGGTGGTCAAAATGGATACAAATCCTATTCACGCAGTCAAAGAAATTGAAGTCATTCCTTCCACTTGGGCAGAAGGTAACGGCCCAAAGAAGGTAAATAAGCTATTAGAATCTGGAGAGTGGATTTTGATAAGCACTGTCAGCGGCACTGATAGATATGGGCATCCAATCCATGAATGGGTATTGGGTAGAATTGTTTAGCTTTGAATGTAAATTCATTGATTTACAATAAGTTAACTCAATGGTCATCCAATGGTTAACCATATCAGCAGTGTCAAAATGGCGACAGCCAAATGCGGGTGGGTATGGAAGATATTAAAGCAGCCAGTACACGATTAATCCTATCCTCTACTGGCCTCATTCTCTTTTTAGGGGGCTGGGCATCTTTCGCCGACTCCATCCCGATCGGCAACCTGGGGCTAAAATTAACCTCTCTACATGTTGCTCCTATCATATTGATTGCTTTTTGGCTCTTTAGCTGGCAGCGTTTTTTTGTGTTATCTCGGGACGCTAACAAACCAACAATTGACGATTTATTGCTCAAAAGCGTCAATGCTTCCGAACTTGCCCGATCTGTATTCCCTCCTAAATTGTTCGGCTTACCTGGAGCAAATGGGATAGTAAAATGGGGGTGGCCTCATGCAGAAATCCCGCGGGAAGCTCCACATAATCATATTTTTTATAAGAGAATGTTTTATAAGCGTTTATTCATGTTTCAATACTTTGGAAATGACGTAAACGACAATGGGCTATGCGTTCACTTTGGCCCTGTTGCCGTCAATATTAATAATGGAGTTGTAACACCATTAAGCCGTGGTTATTGGAAATGTATTTGGTTTGAAATCAAGGCATTAGTACCAAGAATTTTTGATACCTCTATCATCGGTTTTCATTACTTTCCCCACATATTCGCCTGGATCGCTTTGGCCTATATCTGCATTTGGAGCCTTGGCCTAGTGATATAGATTTCAGTTTTACCAAAATAGCTATACGCTCTCCAATCCCTTGCCACACCTGGCCCGCCGCGTTATGGCGACTTTTCCGCGCGATCCATTCCAAACGATCCGCGATCCACGTAATTCGTATTTATTCCATATTATTCAATGCATTGCACTTCACACCCATAACGCCGCGTGATCCGAAAACTGAAAAACACTGAAATTCTTTTCAATCTTTTCAGTTTGGACTTGCTCGCAAAGCCCCAGGCGTGGCGCGGCCCGGCGGGGTGTTTTGTAGAAAATCAGAACTGAAAAAATTTCCTGATCCAAATTGCGCAGGCGGGTGCGGTGTAGTGCCGTTTTCGTGGGCAAGATGTTTATTTCGTGGGGTTTCTGCCGTGCTGGCGGCACGCTGCTGCGGTGATCGGATTTATTCGCGTGGGATTGTCGCCGGGCTGGAAAGCGGCTCAGAATGGCGCACAGGCGGCCAGATTGCGGGCATGAAAAAGCCCGCGCGCGGCGGGCTGGTGTTTCCTGGTGCTGGCTTTCTTGTTTGTTCAATTTCTACACGGTTACGCGCTCAAATGATAATTGGTTGTGTAGATCAATTACTCATTATTGATCGGTGCGAGCGATCAATATTTAGCCCTACCCAATCACTGGCGCGTATTTGCTTTTCAGCTGGCTGGACTTCGTGCCGGTGGCGCTGATTGCCGCCGCGTTCTGCGGTGCGCCGGTGTTGCTGTGAGTGTGGGCGGCAGTCTGCTGCGCCAGCTCCTGCACCACCTCCAGCGTTTCCAGCATCAAGGCCATCACGTTGATTTGCTGGCTCCCCACCCACACCACCGGGGCGATCACTTCCTGGCGCGCTGCCGCTATGCTGCTGCGGATTTTGCCGATCTTCTCCATCAGGCTGCCGGCCACCGCCGTGGTGGCATTGCCGCCCACGCTGGCCACTGCGTTGGCCTGCGTCGCTACGCTGTAATCGCCCTCTGCGATGTGCTGCACCGCACCGGCCAACAAGGTGGACGTGCCCAGCACCGTGGTTTTATCGTTAGCCTGCACGGTTGTGCCCCTGGCCACCACGGTGCGCGTTTCCTCATCGGCCTGAATTTCCCTGGTCATGGAGTTTTCACGGATCGCCTGGTCGGTTTTCCGCTCCCAGTCCCCCGCCTGTGTCACCCGCTGGGAAACTTCCTCCCGCTGCTGCTGTAGCTGCTCGCCGGGCTTCACATCCGGCAGCGTGTTGCCCTGGGCCAGCGTCTGCCGGATAAACGGCTTATCAGGCCGCCCATCAGTAAAAGCCACCTCAACCAGCGTTCCCACCGGCGGAAACTGGAACATGCCCGAATCCGGGCCCGCCATCGGCACCGGCAGCGGCACCGCCGGATAAATCGGCGTGTTTTTTGCCGGCTGGCCGTCGGCGTCCAACAGCTGCAAATCCACGGCATAGCGGGGCCGGAATGGATCGGCCAGGTCGCCACTGGTCACCGCCTCCGCGTGGGCCTCTACCCTGGCGAATTTTGGCAGATGCAGCCCCGCCGACAACTCCGGGTAAGCCGCATCAATCTGGCGCTGCGCCGGCGTCATGGCCACGGCCTTGCCCGTCAGCGGGTTTACCGCCAGCCATGTGATCGTGGTGTCGTCGTTTTCCAGGCGAACACTCGATAACCGGCGGCCATTGACCACCACACCAGGGCGCAGCGCCTGCACCATTGGCAATGTCATGCTATTGCCGCCGGCGCGCGCCTGGCTAAATTCGGCGGGAATATCCACCGGCTTGCCGGCAAACATGGAATGCGCCCAGCTCCCCAGGAACACGCCGCCATCCGGCAACGGTTGCCAAACGTAATCAGGCACGCCAAAAGCGGCCCCCAGGTTGGCCAACAGCTGATAACCCGTCCCGCTATGGGTGAAATGGGGGATCGGCTTGTCCAGGTAATCCGCCTGCGCCGGCAGCGCGATCGTTATTCCGCTGTTTTCTTCCAGCCAGTTGGCCACCTGACGCAGCGTCGGGTGCTGGAACGAACACGGCCACAACCTTTCGAACACGCCCGCCAGCTCTCGCACAAACAACCGCTGAAAACCGTTCTCTGCCGGCTGCGCGCGCTCCACATACCCGGTGAACCAACGCAAAATGCTATCCGTATAGCCGGCATCCAGGCGCACCAGCTTGCCGGTGTAGTCCGTTTCGGTCTGCGCGGTGATAAACCCGCGCCCGCAGCCGTTCAACTCCAGCACCAGGTTAAGATCAACCAGTGGCACCGCATCCCCGGACAACATCAGACGCTTAATCGGTTTCATTCGCCCCCCACTACGCCGGCCAACGCATCATCCGCCGGCTTCAAAACGCGGCGCTCAAACCAACTCAATTTCTGTTCGTCCTCTGCCGCTGCGCCCTTCCCGTTTACCTGGCCATTCGCACCTGGCGCCTGTTTTTTGGCGGCGGTTTTGCTGCCCTCCCGCGCGTCTTTCTTTTCCGGCACGCTCAAATGCTCGCGCATCGTGAATGTCACCAGCCAGGCTTGCTTGCCGTCCTGTTTCGGCGCGTCAATCGAACCGGTGAACGTCGCCAGCCTAAAGTTAATGGCCTGGGCGGTATGGTTGGCCACACGGTAGCGTTTCAACTTGCCGCCCTCCGTGGCCTCCGCCAGGGCAAACAGGCGCGTTAACACCTTGGCTTCGCTAAACGGGATCATGCCGGAAATGCGCAGTTCCTTGGGCTTTATGCCCTGCTCGGCGTTCGCCGTGCTCGAGGTCTGCCCGGATTGGTCTTTATCCTGAAACTGCATCATCGGCGTCACCATGATCCCTTTAAGCGGGATTGCTTCACCATTTAGCGCCAGCGTGACTATCGTCATGGATCATCGCCTCCAACTGCCCTAAATCCTTGCCTACGAACAACACCGCCAGGGTAAAAACTGCATCCTGGCGAGGAACATCCTTTTTCATCGCCGCACCTACGCTGGCGGCGGCCCCCTTCGCCGTGAACACCCACACCGGCGCGGTTTTCCCCTGTAAAACCGTCATGGCCTCGCTCACCATCGCCAGGGCGGATTGGCGGGCCTCGGCAAAGCCAGCCAACGCCGACTGCAAGCCGCCAATACTCGCCCCAAGCGCCGCGCCCGCCTTGGCTTCTGCGATACGCTGCGCATTCAGCGCCAGGCGCTGCGCACTGGTCGAAAGCGGCACCGCCACCGGTAAGCCGCCACCCATCTTCCCAGGCAGTTGCATCCGGGTAACGGCCTGCGTGGCCGCCGTCTGCGCCATGCGCTGCACCTGGTTTAACGCCGGCAGCGGCAGCACCCCCGACAGCGACGCCACCAACGGCATAAACTCGGCGTGTGAGTTGGCGCAGATCATAAACACGGTGGCGTTGATTTCTGCCCCTTGGCCGGCCAACTTGCCCGCCAGGTAATCCACGGCATTTGCCGGGCTGAGGTAACTGCCGGATGCCTCTTGCCGTCCTACGCCATAAACCCACGGATGCGCCGGCACCATCGAGCACGTCAGCGCCTGCATATCACCAGGCATCCGCAGCACCGCCCGACGCCATGCCCCCTCATTTCGTTCCTGTTTCATCATGCAACACGCATCCAGCCACGAACATGCACATAAGCGTTAGTGACGTTGATAGGCTCATTACGGACGAACTCATTACCATTACTATTGGTATAAGTGCCCGCAGTTACATTCAGGGTGTGGCGGCCATCGTTATCCGTTCCCGAGATAGTGCCGCCATATTCCGCCCCTGGGCCACGCATCCCCCCGCGGTGGGAGTGATCCGGCAGGTTGTGCGCCCCGATCGTTACATGGTTACTACCGCCGGTTTGCATAGCATCATAGCCAAGGCTGATAACGCGCCCGTCATAACCTGTACCGTTCAAATCCTGCCATTGGGTGCCAGGATAGAGACCATTCGGATCGCTCCCATTGCCCATTAACATCACATAACCCACAGGAAACGGGCAGTGCTGATTAACCCACTCCCGAGTGGCAACCATGCCGGCTTTACTGCTGATATTGCCGCTGTACGGATTGAAGTCCCATACACAATCAACATTGCTATCCCCCTTGGCGTGGATCGTGGGGTGAGCGTGCTCGCTGTTAGCTGGCATCAGATAACCAAAGCTAACCGCCGTCGGGTATCCTTGATTTTTCCGGGTTGACGTTCCTTTCGCGACAGGGACGTAAATACCGCCGCTACCCACCGGCCATTGCCAATTAGGTTGGAAAAATGATGCCTGCGTACTCAGTTGATCTGCATATGCCCCAGCACCATTTGGCATGGCTCCGGGCGTACTGGCATAAGAAGGGGCGATAACCTGGCCGGTGAAACTCCCCCCGCTGGCCATCATTACCCGATCCCAACCGCTAAACGTACCGTTGACGTTGACCGCCGCGCGCAAGCCAGGCTTTCCGCCCACTTCGTGCGACAGCTGCAAATAGTGCTGAAACTTACCATTGCCTGGCGCAGTAGACAGATCGCTACCGTTGGTTGTACACAGAACCGATCCCCACGGCACCGCCGCCCAGGAACTATTTTCAACGCTCCACACGCCGGGTGACGTTGGCACACTATTGCCGGCCAATACGCGGGAATTCCCCATTCTGGCGGCAAAGTTGTTGCTCTGGTCTGCGGCTTTCACGTCCGCGATAGTCGGCTTATAGTCCGTGGTGTACACCCGCGCCCACACTGTGGAGCCAGGGCTATCTTTCCGCATGGATCGCAGGTAGAAAGCACGGTCACCCGACCCCACCAAAAATTGCACGTTGCGAAACTCGTTTGCCTTGCCGGTGAACAAAACCCCCATGCCACCCGGCACCGGATACCCCTTATGGGTGACCTCGGCCAACGATTCAACGCTGAACCCGTTGGCGCGATTCACATCGCCATCCGCGTTCCCCGTAGCCCCATCAGGAAACACAATGCGCGGCACCGTCAGCGGCCCGATCATGGTGTCGCCGGACTGTTTCACATAACGCCCGTCGGCCTCGGTCTTGTTCCAGGCGTTCACATCCGACGCCAACAAGTTAACGTCACCGCTCAGCGGCTTACCGTTCACGCGGATAGAGCGCAGGGCATATTTCTGCGCCGCCTGGGCATCAGTCAGCGCGCCAACATCCGCCGCCGTGGGCTTATTCGCCGGCGAGTAAACGCGGGCGTCGCCATCCCACACGGATGCGCCAGTGATCCGCCCCTTGGCCGAAAATGACCCGGTGCGCACGTTCAAAAACGCCGTGCGCCCCTGAATCCCTTCCCCTTTGCAGGTGTTGAAAAAGCCCAGGCCGTACCAGCTTTTCAGATCCACATTGCAGGTTTCATAACTGGCGGCGTCTCCGTTCCCAGGGAATAGCCCGCCCGGTTTAGAACTCCAGCTATTTGCCACCGTCACGCCGCCGGATGCCTGGATTTCCTTCTTGAACTCGCCGCCCTGCGTGGCCGATACCGCGTCCACATCCTGCGCTTTCGGCTTAAATCGCGTGGTGTAAGCCTGGAACCAAGTTACCACTTGATCGGGAGGGTTCGACCGACCAATAAAAGCATCACCGTTATTTTGCACCGCCAGATAACCCCCTGACGGGCCACCGTCGCACGGCAGACTTAAGACGCCATAAACCTGATTGCCAGGGGCATTTTTCGAGGTGTTGTTTAACCGGTAGATTTCGCCCTGGTTACAATAAGCATCATCACGATGCCGCGCCCCCCTGCCCAAGCCAAACGCCCCGACCTCCATCACATTGCCACCTTCCACGCCCACGTTGCGCGTGGCGGCGGTGCCCAGGCCCAGACTCCCCCGGCTTTTCGCCTTATCCTTGAGGGAGGCCAAGTTATCATCCTTGCGCAAGTAGGCATCATTGCCGGCCTGGTCGGACAGGGAACCTTGCGGGCGCAGGTCGGTAATGTTGCCGGCGGCGTCGATACTGGCCACCGCAAACACATAGTGCTTAAAGCCGGCGTTATCCGTGTAATCCGCCGCAGTGCCCGCAACGGTGAATTTCACCGCCGCCGCCCACTGGCTTACCACGTTGCCCTGTAAACTCACATCAGCCCACACCTTGATAGGCTTGGCCGTCACGGTAATGTTTTGGTTGGCCGCCAGCACCGCGCGCAGCCCGCCCACATAGCCGGTGCCCGCTGTCACAAAATACTGCGCGCCGGCCTTGGCCACCAGGAACCCATTGCCAAAGAACGCGCCGGCACCGTAGTGATCGCGGTTAATCAGGCGCTGCATCTCATCGATACCGCCCAGGCGCGCGGTAAAGTCGATTTGCCAGGTTTCCGCCGGCGTGGTGATCGCCGTCTCGCTGGCCGCGCCGTCATACTCCATCACAAAGGAGCGGGTGATCGCGTTGCCCTGCTGGCCGGCATGGTTGGCCACCTTGCGTTGCGTCGGCGCATGAACAATCATCGCTACCGTGTTGCTGGCCTTGTTCACCAGGCCGATCCAGTTGAAGTCAAAATCGCCCACCTCGGTGCCCAGGGTGACCGAATACACCACGGCGTTATTGTTCACGACGCCGGTTTTGTTCACTGCCTGGCGGTGTACAATCTGGCCCGCCGGCGGCATCCCTTCTTTGCGGTCAATCGGCTTGCCGGCATCGAGGCCCGGCACGTTGGCGAAAACGAACTCATCCAGCACCACGCGGGAACCGTTCACGGCTTCTTTTGCTTTCCATTGCTCAAAGGCAAAGGTGATCGCGGTTTGTGACATGTTGATTATCCTTTCAGTGTTGCGCTCGCCACGGTGGCGGAATGTTGGTTATTGGTACTGGCCACCGCGCTGGCGGCGCTGTAAGTCACGAATTCACATCCCACCCAGCCAGCGCGTAATTGCAGGACAGAATTGTTAATCACTTCAAATCGATAGCGGCGACAGGTGCGGCCATACTGCCGGATAACCTGCATCAGCAGATCGGGATTACTGGCAACCTGGCCATCGGTCACGCGAACGCTGATCACGTCCCAATCTATGCCCGGCTGGCGCTCCAGGATTTCCACATAACCCACACCCAGGCGCTCAAAAATGGCGATAAAGCCGGCCACCGATCCCGCATCGCGGGCGTTGATAAAGGCGTACTGCACCCGTTTGCGGAACAGCTCCAGCGGCTCCCCGTTGAAGCGGGTAATATCGCGCTGGTACGCCAGCACCTGGAGCAACGGCACCGCACAGGTGGCCGCATCCAGCTGTTTCAGCGGCCAGGTCAGCCAGCCATACACCCACAACCAGAAATTGCGGCAAGCGCGCAGCAGCTTGGCCGGCTCCCCGCGATTCATCCAGGACGGCAACAGCATCCCCGCCAGGCGTTCTTTAAAATCAGGCATCGGCAACCTCCAGTTTCAAGGTTTTCAAACGCGGCACGTTCAGCTCGCTAACAATATCGCCCAGGGAAAACGCGATAGATTCCAGCTCCGGGAAAGCGCGGTGTAACTCCCTGGCCAGGTTCGAAAACGAGAAGCGCGCATAAGGCCAGGTTTTCTTTACGTCGTACTCGGCGTTTTGCCGGAACGCGCAGCGGATCAGGGTTTCGCTGTTTCGCGTCAGCGCGGCCAGCGCATCCGCCGTAAAGTTGGCTTTGTTCTCCACAAACAGCGTCACTGCCAGATTGTGTTGGGTTTCAGGCATGGCGAAACACTGCATATCATCGCCGTGGCCGTGGTTCCCCTTGTTGGTGATGTAGTCATTGACCGCGTTAATAAACGGCTGCGAGGCCACGCCGGAATCCAGCAGCAGATAGGCATTTGCCGTTCCTGGCCCGCGCGGGGCGTCGTGCTGGAAAAAAATTCGGTCGATACTCAGCCCGGCGACGCTGGCGATCATGCTGCGGTAAACCGCATCCGTGTGATAGTTGCCCGCCAGGTTGTATTGGTTGCGCGCCCTGTCCCGTAAATCGTCGTCGGATTCCTGGTCAGCGCCGGGGGCCAGTAACCAACCCTCCTCGTTTTCCACCCGCACAATGCCCGGCACCGCCTGGGGCAAAATCCGGTAGTAACCGGGGGCCAGGTTATGCGCGCCGCCTGGCTCGGTCGCTTTCACCGGCACCAGCCCGCCGGCGGTGCCGGCGGCCAACGTGGTTTCCTTCACCACCGCCACGCTGTAAACATGGCCGTTAAGCCGCTCGGTTTGCACCACCGTGCCGGCGGGGATCGTGACCATGACACTGGCGTTTTCCTTGTCGAACCGAAAAACGCCCTCGGCTGCCGTCGCCGGCTTGCGCTTCACGTTGACGCCCCAGGCGAACATTTCCAGCCAGGTGCCGCCGGCGGTGGCCAAATACATGTTGGCCATGACGACCGACACCAAAACATCCTTTAACCACATCACCGGGGCGGTAATAATCGCCTGGATAAGTCGCCAAAACGGCGACATTTTGGATGTATTGGTAATTAACCCTTCGGCGGTCACCAGCTCGTTAAATTTGGAATTAACTTGCTCCGTGGTAATGGGCATTCCGCTTTCTGTTAAGGCTTTCTCGTAATCAACCTGCGGTTTCGTTGTCATAATTAACGCTGGCCTCCACTTTGCCGAAATCATAAGTTTCTGCGGTCACCCAAAGCCGCTTTAACGTTTCCTCGCTAATCACGACCGTGCCCGGAATAATTCGCGTATCGTCTTCCAGCAACAACACCATTTGCATAATGACGTCAGCGCGAAGCGTTGGACTTCTTTCCGCCACTAATTGCGTGACCAATCCACTTTCTAAAATGGCATGGACACAATCTTGCCCAATGCTTACCCGGTTATGACATAACACCGGCTCCCGGCCTGTATTTAGCGAGAAATCGCCATTTTCAATTAGCAGGTCTATATAAAGGAGTTCGCTCATTAACTTAATTCCTGCCATTCCATTAGCTGCTCGGGCGTCATACCCTGCTTAACGTTAATATGGACGTTCTCAATATTTTTACGGTTGTCGGTAACGGTTCGGGAATTATTGTTAATTTCCTTATTAATCCCACCGGGGCCAATTCCTTTTAACCTGCCGCCGCTTAGCAACTTATCCGGCGCGGGCGGTGGCGGCGCGCTTTTCTCGGTCTGCACCTGGGCCAGCACCTGCACCTGTTGCGCCGGGGGCTGCGGCACCTTCACCACCGGCACCGCCGGCGCGGGCGTCGCCGACGTCCCCTGCATCGCCCTGGGCACCACGATAGGATCGCGCACATCCTCAATCAGCGTTTTGCGCGCCCCCGCCGCCGGCATCAGCGCTTGCGCAGGTTGTGGCACCGCCACCGGGGTCACTGCCGCAGCCTGGGCCGCTGCCGGCAATGCGCTGCTACCCTCCAACGTGGCCAGGCCCGTGGGCAACGCGCCCGCATCAATCGCCGGCACCGTCACCGGCGGCACGTTTACCATTCCCTGGGGTTCGGTCACCGTCGGCACCACATCCACATGCATGGGGTCAATACTGACGCCCGGCAACATGTTGATTTTGTCGATGATCCAGTTGTAGGTGTCGGCAAACGCAGACCGGAACACGCCCCACAGTTTGGTAAATACGCCCGATACCACACGGCCAATCGTCATAAATGATTCAATCGGCGAGGACGGATCAAACGCGGCCACCACGTCCAGCCAGCCTTGCTTAACGATGCCGAACGCATCGAACAAGTGGCCGACCGTCTTGATCACCAGCTCAATCGGCGACAGCAACAAACCGATCGCGCCGGCAACGATCTGGCCACACAGCTGGCCGGCAGTGGTGACGGCTTGCAGCTCCGCCGCCGTGCTCTGGACAGGGGTTAGCAGGTTAACGAACCAGCCAAACAGCGTCTTAATCGCATCCCATACCCCAGCCGCCGCCCGCTTCACCAGGTCAAACGCGCCGGCAAAGGGTGACAGCGCGCCCGCGGCCTCTTTAAAGCCTGCAATAAACCCGGACACAAACGCCTTAATCGGCTTCCAGAACATCCACACCGCCGCCACCACGGCACCGATAGCGGCCACCAACAGCGCGATCGGCCAGCTCATCAGCAGGAACGACACCGCACCGGTGCGGGCGGCAATCGACGCCGCCAGCAAGCCCGCGCGCAGCATCACCAGGCCACGGTTAAACACCGCCGTGGCCGCGCCACCGGCCAGCATGGCCAGGCGATTGAGGCCCAGCAATTTGGCCACCGGCCCCAGCAGGTTGCGTAACCCCAGCATCAGGAACATGTGGACGCCGATCGCCAGGTTAGCTATCGCCCCCGCCGCCGCCAGGCTCAGGAACGCCAGCACCGCCAGGCCAATGGCCCGCGCCAGGTTGGGGAACAGCTTCAACCAGCGCACCAGGGTTTGCCCCGCGTCCGCCATTTTGTTAATCATCGGGTAGAGCACCGGCAACAGCGTTAACCCCATCGCCGCCCGGATGGAATACCAGATCGCGGTAAGCCGTTCCCACGGATTGGCCATGCGCTCCGCCATTTCCGTGGCGCGCTTCATCCCGTCATTGCTGCCCAGCTCGGTAATGTGCCTTTTCAGCAGATCCACATTGCCGTAAAGCTGTTTAATCAGTACCGACGAATCGCCAAAAGCATCATCCAGCGCGGCTTGCGCCTTGAGGTTCCCCTCTATGCTCTTGCCGTAGCGCGCCTGTAATTTCTCCAGCATTTCCGGCAAGCTGACCATGCCGCCCGCCGCGTTAACAAAGCTCATTCCCAGCTTTTTGGCCCCGTCCTGGGCCGTCTGGTAAAACGACTCGTAAACGCTGCTGGCTTCCGATCCTAACGTGCGCTCAAGTTGCCCCATCACGGCTAACTGCTCATCGATGCCGACGCCATAGTTTGCCCCCACGCCCCTGGCGCCCTCCATCAGGTCAGAGATCGCCCCCATGTTGGTGCCAAAGGCTTTGACCATGTAGGCCGTTTTGCCGGCGAGTTGCTCGGCGAAATTCACGCGGCCCATCTTCTCGGCGTAGCTGCTGAATTTGTTGTACATGCTGCCCATGTACTCCGCCGCCTCTGCGCCGCTGGCTTTCGTGGCCGCTGCCAGGGTATTGGTCGCCACGGCAAACGCCGGCAACTCCTGGTTGGTCAGCAATCCCACCTGGCTGCGGATCGCTTCGGTAGACGTGATAAAGTCCACCGACGACTTGCCATATTTGGCGGCAAAGGCCAGCGCATCGCCCGCCACCTTCTGCAAGGTGCTGTCATCAATCCCTTTCGTGGCCGCCGCGTTCAGCGCGTCGGTGATCTCGATCGCTGGGCCTAACGCCCCCTTAATCGACAACCCGACGCCGACCAACCCGGCCCCACCCACGGCAATCTTGCCAAAGGCCGCTTGCGATTTTTCCGCGAAACCGGTAACCGATGCCTGGGCCTGTTTCAGGGGCCGCGTCAGTTTGTCGATCAGGCTCAGGGTAAAATCTAGCTGTTTCATTATTCGCCTTTAAATGCCAAAGAAATGCCGTTTGCGGTGGCCACGCGCATATTTTCCCAATGCCGGTTATCTAGCCAAATGGCGCGGGCTAGGTTCTCAGAGCTATCATTTTCAGCCGGCAAGTAATAACGCCGCAGCGTTAGCGCTTGTTCAATGAAATTGTTATCAATAGCCCGCAGCCGGTTGGTTAGTTTTTTACTTCAATTTCCAGTTTCGGCGCATATTTCGCGTTTACCGCTTCCGCAATTTGCAATGCAGCGCCAGGCAGTTTAAGCAGCTCATCCAGATCGGTTTTACTTTCCGCCGCAACGATACGGCGCAAATAGGTCACATGCGGGGCGACTTTATTATCCATCGCCATATCGTTAATCAGGCTGTTATAGGCCGTGGTGTTTGGCTCAAAAGCCACGTCTTTGCCCTGGATAGTCAAAATGATTTTATTTTCTGCTTTGCTCATTGCTGTAATTCCTTACGTTGATTTATTTCGTCTACTAATTGGTTATGCCGCGCGGCGCACAGCGGATAAATATCTAAATAGGTTAATAACGGCTCGCTAACGTCTTTACCGGTTACCCCGTTTATCCTGGGTAATTGCTCCGGGCATTTAACGAGCAAACTTTCCTGAAATGGCACGTTCGGCTTTATCTGCGGCCTCGTTGTACATCCTGACAAACTCATCAGACACACAAACGCGGGTAAATACCGGCTTAACCACTTCGGTGCGGATCTCTTTCGGTTGAGCATCGCGCAACGCCTCCAGCTTGCTTTCCAACTGCCGGGCCGAACGGCTGGCCACGTTCTCCGATGCCAGGCGGGATTCCTCCCCGGCCCGCTGCGCGGCCCGTTCTACGGCCAACGCCAGGCTATCCCGATGCCAGCCATTGGCCTGCCAGCCGCCGGCAAAGCTGGCCACCAGGGCCAGCAGGCCCAACCATGCCCCCTTGGCCATCAGCGCCGCCCGTCGTGCGCCAGGCTAAAATGGTTGCCGTCCGGGCGGTCTTTGAAGCGTCCACCCCAGGCACCGCCCAGGCTTTCCCAATACTCGCCGAGCGGTTTATATGCCTCGGTTTGGGTCTGGTACACGCCGTTAATAAACAGGTTGAAGTCCACCGCCAGGCGCTGCGTATGCAGGCTATTGGCGATCCCTGCACCGGTCGCGGCGTTGCGCGCGGCCTGCTCAGGCGTGCGGTAGGCTTCGCCGAACGTAAGCCGGTAGCCATGATCGCCGGCCCAGGTGATCAGCTGGCCGATCAAGGCGGTAAACAGCTGCTGTTTTTCACTCAGAGTCATATTTTCCTTTCCCTTTCAAAAGATTACTCCCCTTACGGCGTAACCACAGCTCAACAGCCTGGTGGCCGGCAATCCCCAGCGCGGCCCCCAGCCCCACCACACCCAGGACGGGCAACCCCGGCACCCAAATAAGCGCCGCAGCGGCGACCATCGCCGTGCCCGCCCCCAGGATCACCCGACCGATAAACAATCGCGGGGTGATCGGCTCATCGCTACTTAACACCTTGCCGATAGCAATCAGCGCGCCCAATAACAGCAGGCTCCAGAACGTTTTTTCATGCTCTTGCATCTGGCACCCTTACCCGATCAGGTTCTGCGTCACTTCAGATTCCAGGTAAGGAATGCCGCCCAGGCGCACAAAATCCGCGTCCGTCACCACAAACTTAATCTTGTGCGTCATAATGCTGCCGCCCTTCGGATCAACGTCCAGAATGTCACTCAAAATCAGCTTGCAGCCGAACGCCTCCACTTTCAGCTCCTCCCCGCCGGCCTTGGCGTACCACATCAGATCAATCGGCGGGATGCCGCGCCAGCTGCCGGCGGCCCGCGCCTTGGCGGTCACCTGCGCCAGGGATTTGGTGCTTAGCTCCATTTCCCCCTCGGCGGCCACGTCGCCGGAAACCCAGCCATCGGGCACGCCGCCCGTTTGGGCTGCGGCGGTGTTGTCGGTAATGCTCAGGCTCACTTTTTCCGCATGGACTAAATCACCGTCCATATTGAAATCAACCGACTGGCCAGAAATTCGTTTTGTCATGCCGCGCCCTCCAGCGAGTTATCCAACATCAGACTTACCGTGATGCCTTTCGGGCATTCGTAGGTACGGATCACCAGGTAAATTTCCACCTTGGTGGAGGTGCGCCAGGTAATTTGCACATCCCCTTCCAGCGGCGCTTTGACTTCGCCGGGGAACGTCACGCCGTTAATCTGCGTACTGCGCGCCATTTCTCGCAGCGTCTTGGCAAAATACTGTTGGTGCGCCGCAATGCTGGTTGGTGTGCTGTTCAGTGAACGATCGGCAATCTTGGGAATTGCCAGCAGTCGCACACGGCGCGCCGCCTTATCCACTACGCGCAAGCTTTCAATCGCCTGGAAATCGCCGCCCTCCACATCCAGGGTGCGCCCGTCAGACCAGTAAAGGCCGTCGTAATCGGGATACCACATCGGCACGCTAAAGCGGTTTGCCTCCAGCGCCTGGAGCGTCGCCAACGTCAGCACTTCCCCGGAACCGTCCACCGGTGTGGACGTGCTGCCCATTTCGACCAGCGCCCCGGTAGCCACGCGGGCCGGGCTATCGGCGATCGTCACAGCGCGGTTACACAGTCGGCCCGCCAAAACGCCCGGCTCATTGCCCCACAGACGCGGCACCAACTGGATCGCCGGCTCGGCAACGCCTTTTTGCAGGTCGTTGATACGGCCCACATACTCGGCCCAACCTTCGCCCTTTTGCAGCGATTCCACCGACAGAATGAACCACTGCCAGCGGCCAAACTTGGCGATAATCTCCGCCCGCAGGCTCTGCGCCTGCTTCACAACATCGAGCGTTGCCGGCACCAGGTTAACGATGCCCTCCACACTCGCCACACGCTGCGCGGCCAGTACCGCCGCCGGCCAGTTCTTGGCGGCGTCGGCTTCCGCCAGCACATGCACATAAGCAAACCAGTTTTGCCCGGCGTTCAGCTTGGCGGCCTGGAGGTTGCTTTTCAGCACCGAATCCCCCACGCCCAACAGCACATCCAGATCGGTTTGCGTGTTCACCGGCAGCGTTTTGCCGATATTGGTTTTACCGGCCCCGACAAACAGCAATACCCGCTCGATCTCTTTGGTTTCGCCCTGGTGCCGGTTTACCTGGTTAACCTGAATCGTTGGCCAACTCATTGTTTCCCCTTAATGTCTTGCGCTTTCACATTCCAGCCAAACCCTATTGCCTGGAGTTGACGCGCCAACGCTTTGTTAAAATCCGCGTCACTCATGCCCAGGAACGGGCGGGACGGTAAATCGACCGTCCAGGCCGTTTTGGCCGCCTTGCCGCTCAACTTGCGGATCAGCAAGCCGGCCTGCGCGAATGACATATTTCCCACAATTTCCTTGAGCGGTGGCTTTCGCCAGCGCTTCCCGCGCTTCACCTGATAACCCAGCTGGCGCAGCTTCTTAGCCTGGCGCAGCGTGGCTTGCCGCTCGGTGTCGGCTTTCCTGCCGCCCACCTGTTCCCGCTTGATGGAAACCCGCATACCTGCCGATTGCGAAAACCCCACCACGCCCGCCGGCACGGCCTTATTGCCGTTGCGGTATCCACCGCCCTGGAGGTAAAGCCTTACGGCCTCCCGCTCTGGCATGTCGCGGATATGCAGCAAATTGGGCATGTTGCGCAGCATCTTGCCGCGTCGCCGGGTCTTCCTCCCTTCCCAGGGCGTGCCGTCCGGTTGCTGCTGGTTGCGCACGTTGCGCTTAGCCGCGGCTATCACCCCGTATTTGGCCATGCGCCATAGCAGGCGCTGGCGTTTGGCCTGGGGCATTTCCAGCTTGGCCAATTCTTTGCGCAGCTCCCGCAACTGCGGGCGGCTCAACTCGCCGTTGATAATCACGGCGTTTCACCGATCGGCGCGCCGGTGCTATCCACGCCATAAATCCGCCCTTCCAGGGCCCACCAAATTGCCGGGTCGGCCAATCGCCATCGCTTGCCGTCGAAAGGGATTAGCCCTTCTTCGTCCTGGGTCAGCGTGAGCGGCTCGGCCATCTTGAGCGCGATTTCCACCAACGCGGTTTTATCGTCCGTGACCACGATCGCCAGCTCCGGCAAAGTCGGTTCGAACCCCTGTTCAATTAGCCCCTGGTCGGCGTTCTCAATCAGCCAGGCCAACAACAGCGCGCACAGGTTGCGCGGGTCAAATTGGCGATACGGGAAGCGCCCCCAAGACAAAACCGCCTCGTACTCCATCACCGCCAATTGGTATTGGTTCAGCCCCAAATCCCTCTGCGCGTTGATAAAGCTCACTTCTTCCATGTCGCTGTTAAATTCCAGGTTGGCCACGCGCGCCGGCAAATTGGCCTGGAGGAACGCGGTTAGCGTCTCTAACTTGCTCATACCAGCCGCGCCGACGATCGCCGCGCCCCCTTCATGTTGCGCAGCACCGTGGCGGCTTCCGCTAACAGCCGGCTGCGGGTTTCCGGGTTTTCCTGGCCGGCATTCGGTGCCCGGCTAAACTGCGTCGAGTATTCGCCCAGCAAATCCGCCTTTGCCCTGGCGAAAACGGCTTTTTCGTACTGCGCGATCAGCGCGCTTTTCTCACCGATCGCCACGCCTGGCACATCCTTGGCCGTGGTGTATCCCTTCGCCTGGTGCTGGGCCGCCAGCTTTTCCAGGTCTAAATTAATCTCGGCCACGCTGGCCACCAGGGCCGCCCCCAGGGTTTCCGCGTCAATATCCGGCGGAATGTTGCGCCGCTTCTGGAACGCTGCCAGGCTCAAATCTGGCCAAAACCCGTTGTTGGTAAGCGTCTCATCCTGATAATCCGTCGCCTTGCCGTTAAACATCGTTGCTACTCCGAAAAAAAGCGGGCAGACCGGTTTCCATAGCACATCGCACCGAAGTGCCTTGCCTCCACCGCGCCCGCTTTGGCTTGCGGTAGTCTTTTATTCTTTTTCCAGCGCCCGCAGCCTGGCCGCAATTCGCTGCCGCTGCGTCTTAACGCCGGCCCCTCTGGGGTTAAATGCCTGCGCCTGGGCCAACAATGCATCCGCCTGTTTCAGCGTCGCCACATCCTCCACGGCGCTGGCCAGCGGCTGGCCGTTGTCATCACGCAACAGCATCAGCCCGGCAAACTTGAACCACTTGGCGCTGATCTCCTCATGCAGCCGCCAGTTATCCCGCACGTTGGCAAAGGTGCGAGAGAAGTACGGCTCCAGGCTTTCTCCCCGGCTGGCCTCCTCCTCTGCCCAGCTCAACACCGTATCCGCCACAAACGCGGCAAAGCTGCGTTTTAGCCTGTCCGGCGTCTGCTGCCGCTGGGCGATCGCCAGGTCGGCCCAATCCAACGCCTTATCAAAATCCCCCACGTCAAACAGCCAGATCACGCACCAGGCAAAAATGGGGTTGGCGTAAACCTCACCCTCCGCCAGGTAGGTTTCCACGGTCGGCAACCAGCGCGGCAACAGCTCATCGCGTTTCATGGCGATGCGGTCAGCGGTGCGCGGCAGCTCACGCAGCCGGCGAATATCCCGCTCCATTGCCTGCACCTGGAGGTGCAGACTGTCCCAACCTGCCAGCGCCTGCTGGCGTTCAAGTTTGCGCTCGGCCTGAACCCTGGCCGTGTGGCGCTGCGCGGGGGAAAGTGACATTGCGCTTACTCCCCTTTCGGCGCTTCCACCTTGCCAATGGTCACGGCGGATTCATCAAAGGCGGCGTACATTTCCGGGTATTCCACGGCGTAACCTTCGTTGCGCAGATACTTGTTCTCGTACTGCTTACGATCTTCCACAAACTCCGCCTTGCGCTGGCGGGTGCCGCGCTGGGTGTAGATGTGAAGGTTGCTCAGCGGCGTCACCACCATGCGCTTGCCCGGCATAAACGGCGGCACGATCGCCGGACGGCCAGCGATGGACGTTCCCAGCATTTGGGCCGCGATTTTTTCCGTTGGGCGATCGGCGGCCTGGTACAAACGGTGTTGCTCCGCTGCCACCAGGTCAGCACCAACCAGCACGGTTAAACGCGGGTCGTTGCGGAACTGCGCCGGGATCTTGCTGTTGATAAGGTCAGACGCCATCGCGTCCAGCGACACATAATCACCGCCGGCCCCCAGGCTCACCGCATCGGTGATGATCTGGTTTTCGTCATAGTTCTTAACGAACTGTTGCCAGCCGATATTGACGTCCTCGCCGTTCGGGTATTTCTCCGGGTCAGTGCTTTTCGCCACGGATTTGCCGTTGAAACCGATGCGCAACATATCCAGGGCAAAGGATTGGTTTGTGAATTCCTGCATACGCTGGAAAAATTCGTTTTCGTCGCCGGCGTTCGCCCAAACGGACAACATGGCCCAGGTCAGCGCCGCGCCGGAGTCGGTTTCCGAGAGCTTGTATTCCAGGCCGTCGACGCCGGTATTACGGATAAAGCGGCCGCCCTCTTTACGCCCGGTGAAGATGCCCGGATTGCCCACGTTCACCACCTGACCGGTAAGCTGGTCAACATCGGCAACGGTGATCATGGACAGGAAATCCACGGACTCCAGCAGCGCCGCCCGCAAATCCGTTTCTTTTGGGTCAGTCAGCGAGAAATAACGCTCGGCAGAATCCTGCCCATATTCCGCCGCCAACCCCATGCTATATGCGCGGAGTAATTCACGCGCACGCTGATTTAAAAACATAGTTACCCCTCACCCTCAGAGTGATTTAATTTCTATTACCCTGGCGAATTACAGGAATTTGAACGGCTGGCGACCTTTACCCGGATTGCGGCTCGGCAATTGGGTTACGCGCTTGTCCAGCTTGCCGAAGTTTTTCACGATACCGCCGATATTATCGCGCAGGGTTTTAAATTCCTGGGTATCCACAACTTCTTTTACGGTGTCCACATCTTCCTGGACTTCTTCAACGGCGGTTGCAGTTTCTGCGGCTTTACCTTCCAGCGCAGAAAGGCGCGTTTCAATCTCGGCCAAGGCTTCCGCCAGCGCCTGCAATTTATCGCCATCTTCGGGGATTTCTGGCTGCTGCGGTTCTTCCTCAATGGAGAACATGCTACGCCAGCCTTTCTTTTTATTTCCTGACATCTTCACTTCCTCTTTAATTTCTTTGACCTCATCAAAAGCCAGCGGCTTTAATGCGCCATACCGTTTATTTTTGTGGCGTTTGCTAAAACGCATTCGCTCCGTGTAAACGCTAGCCGGTTCATCGGTAACGCCCAGCCCTTCCAGGTAGCTCTTACCCGTTCCACGAAAATTGCCATCAGGCGTGAATTCTGCGGAGCAAAAGAGTAGCTGCCCGTCTGCATTTGCCTGCATGAGTGATAGATTCGGGCACAGCCTCGCATAAAGCCGCATAACCCCATCATCACCTTCCTGGCTCATTAGCTCTAACACCCGCCCCCGATTACCGTAATTTCGGGAGTGTTCCGGCCATAAAAGCGCGGTATACAAATTAGGGTCGTATAGCTCGGCGGCATCCGTTATCCATTGCCTTTTAATATAACGGCCATCAACCGTGTCACCTTCGGCGCAAACACAAATCCAGTTCGTCATTAATTGCGAATCTGACATAACCCCTACTTTCAATTTCGTGTTTGTTTCGACAGGTGCAGTATCGCCAATTAATTCACATCCCGCACGGCCTTAATATCTTATGAATTCGGATAAGCACTATTAACCGAACCATGCCGATCAACACCCGAAGTTAACCGAAAATAAAGCCTGCATAATTGGCACATGGCTAAATATTCAGATGAACTAATCGGCGTTGCGCGTTCGCTGTACTTAAAACATTGGACGCCTAAAGAGATCGCCAACGAACTTAATTTGCCGAATGCGCGAATTATTTACTATTGGGCTACAAAATGGAGCTGGGCGGATATGCTCAGCCATGAAAGCATTGAGGAGACAATCAACCGCCGCATTCAGGTATTAACCCACCGCGACGGTAAAACAGAACTGGAGCACAAAGAACTTGATAGCCTGATCGCGCACCATTGCAAACTGCGTATTCAGCAAGCCAAACATGCAGAGAAACTTGCCGCCGCCGCTTCCCAGGGAAATGGCGACTATTCCGCTGCCGGCGACGGTGACCAGGACACAGGCAAGAAAAAGCGCAAATACCGCAAAAATGATATTTCCGCGCTGACTCAGGAGGATTTCGACGCGTTCGCCGACGAGCACCTTTTCGGCTACCAAAAACACCTGCGCCTGAATATCACCCAGCAAATCCGCAACATCCTGAAAAGCCGGCAGATCGGCGCAACCTGGTATTTCGCGTTTGAGGCATTGGAAAACGCCGTAATGACCGGCGATCCGCAAATTTTCCTTTCGGCTTCACGCCCGCAGGCCGAGGTGTTCCGCTCGTACATCGTCAACATCGCGGAGCAGTATTTCGGCGTGACGCTGACCGGCAACCCGATCCGCTTGAGCAACGGCGCGGAGCTGCGTTTTCTTTCCACCAACTCCAACACGGCGCAATCCTACAGCGGCCACCTGTATGTGGATGAGTATTTTTGGATACAGAACTTTGCGCGCCTTAACGAGGTGGCCAGCGCAATGGCCACGCATGACCGGTGGCGCACAACCTACTTTTCCACGCCCAGCAGTAAGACACACCAGGCTTACCCGTTTTGGACGGGTGAGGATTGGAAGCGCGGCGACGCCAAGCGCAAAAAGGTGGAGTTTCCAACGTTCAAGGAGCTGCGCGACGGCGGGCGGCTTTGTCCCGATGAGCAATGGCGATACGTCATCACAATGGAAGATGCGATCGCCGGCGGGTTTAACCTGGCCAGCATCGACAAGCTGCGCAACAAGTACAACCGCGACACGTTCAACATGCTTTACATGTGCGTGTTCGTGGACAGCGGCGATAGCGTTTTCCGCTTCAACGAGCTGGAGCGCTGCGGGGTTGAGGTGTCGCTCTGGCAAGACCACGACCCCACCGCCGCGCGCCCGTTCGGCAATCGTGAAGTGTGGGCCGGCTTCGACCCGGCGCGCAGCGGCGACACGTCCACCTTTGTGATCATCGCGCCGCCGCTCTATGAGGGTGAGCGCTTCCGCGTCCTGGCCACGTTCTATTGGCAGGGGATGAACTGGAAGCACCAGGCCAACCAGATAAAGGCGCTGTTTGAGCGCTACAACATGACGCACATCGGGATCGACATTACCGGCATCGGCAGCGGCGTGTTTGAAATGGTGCAGGGCTTCGCCATGCGCCAGGCGGTGGCCATCCATTACGGACTGGAGAGCAAAACGCGCCTGGTGCTGAAAATGGTGGATGTGGTGGAAAGCCAGCGCATCGAATGGGACAGCGAGCAAAAAGAGATCCCGGCCAGCTTCCTGGCCATCCGGCGCACCAGTACGACCAAAGGCAACAGCATGACTTTTGTTGCGGATCGCACCCAGGAAACGGGACACGCGGACGTGTTTTTTGCCATCGCCCATGCCGTGGATAACGAACCGCTCAACTTTGAGAACCAACGCAAATCAACATGGAAAACGAGAAAGGCCGCATGAAAAAGAACAAACAACGCCAGCGCCGTGCAGCGGCAAACCACCAACGCGCCGCCGAGACGACGCCGGCGCGCAAGATGAGCATCACCACCCTGGGCAAGCCGGAGCCGGTACTCACCACCGGCACCGATTACCGGGAGATCTGGTATGACAATGACTTTGACCATTACACGCTGCCGATTGACCGCCTGGCGCTGGCGCAGCTGGTCAACCTGAACGGCCAGCACGGCGGCGTGCTGTACGCGCGCCATAACATGGTGGCGGCGGATTACCAGGGCGGCGGCCTGTCACACCAGGAATTGAAAGGAGGGATTTTTGATTACTTCACCTTCGGCGATCTGGCCATTGCGAAAGTGCGCAACGGCTGGGGCGAGGTGTGCGCCCTGGCCCCGCTGCCGTCGCTCTATACCCGGCGACGGAAAGACGGCTCTTTTGTTGTTCTGCAAAAGGGGGAGCCGCTGCCGTTCCTGGAGGAGGATGTGATTTTTTTACGCCAGTACGATCCGCAGCAACAGGTTTATGGCCTGCCGGACTACATCGGCGGCATCCATTCCGCGCTGCTAAACAGTGAAGCCACTATCTTTCGCCGTCGCTACTACCACAACGGCGCACACACCGGCGGCATCATCTACACCAACGACCCCAATTTAAGCACTGAGGTTGAAGATGAAATCGTGCAGAGCCTGGAGCAAAGCAAAGGGATCGGCAATTTCAGCACGCTGTTTGTGAATATCCCGAAAGGTGACCCGGACGGAATTAAATTCATTCCGATCGGCGACATCAGCGCAAAGGATGAATTTGCCAACGTGAAAAACATCAGCGCCCAGGACGTGCTTGCGGCGCATCGCTTCCCGGCGGGCCTGGCCGGCATTATTCCAGGCAACACGGCGGGCCTGGGTGACCCGGAGAAAGCCCGCGAAACCTACCGAAAAGACGAGGTGATCCCCGTACAACGCATGATTACGGATGCCATCAATAGCGATCCGGACGTGCCAGCGCACCTACACCTAAATTTCAGCGTCGAACCGTCACAATCGGGTGCGTTATGAGGCGAAAAACGTTAAAATTCCAGAAGTTTGCCACTTTTGGAGCCAGAAACATGCGCGTGATGAAAGTCTTATGCACGGAATGCGGCGCTAACGCGATTATCAGAAAAACGGCCCGTAAACACCGCCAGATTTCCGATCTGTATTGCGCTTGCACTGACGTGGAATGTGGCCACACTTTTGTGATGAATGTAACCTTTTCTCATACGCTTAGCCCTAGCGCCAAGACCGGGGATAAGCTGCTGAAAACCGTTGTTGATAGCATGAGCGAACAACAACGGCAAATGATGCTCGATTTATTGCAGGGTGCCGCCGCCTCCGCCTGAATTAACGCCTCCGTCCTGGGGGCGTTTTTGTAACTGCCGGTCAACGTCTGCGGCCAGTGTGGTAGTCATCTCAGAAATCCATGATAAAGCCAACTCCCGATCGCCGCTGCTGCAACGCCCGTTAGCGACTAAGCGCGCCACAAGTTCAATGCGCTGTAAAGCCAATGATTCAAAGAAAAAATCGCTCACGGCTTCCTCCGTCTTATTCTAGGTTTAGCAATTTGATACTGTATATCCGTACAGTATACATATTATTTAGCAAAATGAATAATTCTGTAACTACCCATTCCAGCCTGGCCACAACTCACACGCCGGATCGCTGGCCAACTCCTCCAGGCGTCCATTACGCATTTTTAACACCCGGTCGCCGTATATCCGCAGGGCGCTGCCCCTGGTGAGTATGTCTATCTCATACTGATCGCCGGCAAAACCACGTCGCTGTAACTCCCTCGATAATCGCCGCCATTCCTCTGGCGTACAGTTATTGACAGAACTCCTAGGCGACGCGTTCGCGTCGCTAACCCCAGCCGCCTGATCGGCGGCCAACTTCGGCACAATCTTCCACTGCGTCACACGGGTTAAAATCGGCGTATCCATGCCTACGGATGGAGAAAACACCCCTTTCACCCTGATCACCTCCTCCCCAAATGGGTTAACGTCCTGGCTTACCTCGTACCAGGTACGGGCAACCAACTCATCGCGGCGAACGAACGGCCCGCCCTGAGCATTGATATAACCGGCCCAATCGCCAACGTCTGCCGCATCATGTACCGCTGCAAACTCAACGCTTAGGCCCATTGCCGTATCATGATCGGACATGCGGCGCAGTTCGCGGTAAACGGTCACTGGCGCGCCGCCAACAAATTGAAACTGACGGATACGCCAGCGCGCCGACCAGGCAGCGGCAGCGGCGGCCGCTTCTTTCATCGGCTTGCCGCTTTCGTCGTCCAGCTCGTCGTCCAGGGCGTACCCGTCGATATTTTTGGAAATGTATTTGGCCACATAGCCGGTGGCGGAGCCTTTTTCCGGGTCGATGGTTTCCGCATGGAAACGGGCTTTGCGGGCTTTAGCGGTAATAAGCTCCACGCCATCCTCCTCAAAGGCGTAATCCCGCAGAATTTGCCGCACCTGATCGGCCTCGTCTGGACGCATGAAAAACAGCATGTGCCAGTGGGGGGTGCCATCGTGGTGCGGTTCGGCTACGCGGATGCCGAAAATACGCAGATCTTCGCGGTGCAGCTTGGCGCGCGCTTTCTCCCACACGCGGCGCAAATAGCGCTGGGTGTCCGCCGGGCTGCTGCCGTTCCACTTGCGGTTGCGGTGTCCGTGGATTGTGGTGGCGTGAAATTTTGACGGGGCCGTTAGCGTGTAAAACTCCGCCATGTAGCCCAGACTGTTGCAGATATTTTCAAAGCCGCGGATGCGTACCATCATTTCAGTGCGGCGAATGGCGGGGTTGGCCACGCTGCCCCAATATTTGTCGATCAGGCTGATGCGGTTGCCATCTTCATCTTCCAGCTCCATCGACTTAAGGAATTCGCGCGTCCGGCGCTTTTGTTCCTTCCATTCGTGAATGGTCATTTTGCTGGCGTAGGTGCTGGCGCGCTTGCTGACGTTGTTCAGCGCAATCTGTAGGTGTTCGCGCCATTCACCCGCATGGCGGCGCAGACGGCCCAACCACCACTTATCAGACATCATGCGAGACACGGCGGAAACCGCCTCATCTTCGCAGAAAAAGCGGTTAATCATTTTTTCCCAGTTGGGCACATTCTGGCGGAATGCCTGGGTGATAGTGCCAGCGCGAACAAACAGCGCGTGCGCTACCTTGAGATCGCCACAATCCGCCATTTCCTGGTTGATTGTGCCCAGCTCAAGGCAGATAAAGCCGGCAATGTCCTGGGCAAGTAGCTCAATATCGGCCCGCGCCATATCCGGCAAGTTGTTGAACCGCCACATTAGCTGGGCGGTGTCGGCAGTCATTTCCGAGATGTGGTAACGGGTTGAAACCAGGTTAACGCGCGGCAAGATGCGCTCGACAAAGGTTTTTGCCAAGAACGCATTGGCCCGCTGAATGCCCTGTTCTTTCTCAAGCTGATTGGCACGGCGCGTCACATCCAGGCGAACAATCGCCGGCTGCTTTTGCAACAACGCTTGGGCCCGCGCCAACGCTTCGTTTTCTTTTTCTCTTTGGTGAATCTCGTCATAAGTCGGAAAGGGACTGGCGATCGCTGGACGTGGGGCGTTCCACGAGAACGCCCATTCGGTAGCAGATGCAACCGGATTCAGCATGAGAACGGCTCCCGCTCAATGCTCAGCATCACATACCCTGAAAGCCATTCCTCCAGGTTAGTAATGTGAGTAATGCGCACCCAGACGTGATTACCAAGGAACCCTTCCAAGTGGTCAAACTCCGGGTGTTGCCCAAACTCATGTAAGCAAAGGATATCGCCGACACAGTAACCTCTATCATTGAGGCGAAACTCTGCCTTTTTCTGACCATTTACCACTGCCGCGAAATGTTCAGGACGGATTTTTAAATCATGCATTCTCATCACATCACCTAATCGTAATTTTGCATTTCAGGGCGCTGCGCCGCCTCTTTGTCAGCCGCGCGCCCCATCCACACCCAGACGGCACAAAAGCCGCCGATCAGCAGTACCCAGCACATGAAAGCCCCTCGTTTTTCCATTTCTCAGCGTCCTGGCGCAGCAGTTCCACGATCTCCACGGCGGATAAATCTTGGTTGGCCATTGAGGTGGCCATACGGTCTAAGTGACTGGAAAACTTCACGGCGGCATCCGCCTGGGCTTCGCGGCGCGCCAGGTCAAGCGCATGTTTAAGGGAGGCGCGCGCGGCGCGGTTGCTAATGTCTTGGCCGATAGTTGGCATGGTGCTTTCTCCGATTTGGGCAAAAAGAATCCCCCGGCTACCAGGTGGAAGCCGTGGGGCGTTTGTGATTAATGGGTTTTAGTGTCGGCGCTGGCCGGTCGTTGTATCGATAAAGCGTGACGCGCTGCCGTCCCGAAAAATCAGCGTGTCAGCTGGGGAAATGTTCGGTGCTGGCAGGCGGTGAAGCTCGTAGGTTATCGACCACCATTGGCGGATCAGCGCAATAATGCTGCCCTGCCCCAACATCCCCGCCACATAGAAAAGGGCACGGATAGATGCCAGGGTTTCCGCCTGTTCCTCGGCGGTGCAGGCTTCACGGTATGCACGGCACCAAAACGCCGCATTGGCGGCAAACCACTGCTGAGGGTTTGTTAAGTGCATGGAATCATTGAAAACGAACGGCTCCAGGGCGACATGTCCATCAACTTCTTGGCATTTGGCCAGGAAGAAACGGGCATAATTTGGCGCTACGCCCCACGCCGCCAAATCGTCCATAAGCCCCTGCTTTTCTACCATGATGATTTTCATAACTTTCCTCAGTGTTTTACATGTAATGCGGTAATGCGCTGCAGCAGATCCGCACGGGATTGCAGGCGCGCGGCGGCATCCTGTTGCCTGGTCTTTTCAGCGTTTGGCTTGCGCTGCTCCGGCATACCCGGCACCGCTACGCGGAAATCCAAATCGTTGAAGCCGGCGAACATATCCAGCATCACGCGCAAGCGCTGGATGCCGCGCTTGAGTTGGCGCAATTCGCGCTGGCTGAAATCGTCCCAGGCGTAATTACAAAACAGTGACTTCATGCCGGCAGCGTGGAGCAACACGCCACGGCGTGACGGGCTAAGGCTGTTCCACACCTTGCGGGTTTTGCTGTGGTGGCCATGTAAAGTGGCGCGACATACAGCTAACCAATGCTCATGATTCGCCATCGTTACCCCCTCATTCCCATCAAGCGGAACCACCAGGGGCGGCGCTTGGCCTGTTTACCTGGTGCAACGGAACCCCCTGAAAACACCACTCGGCTGGCGCATGGCTGCCAGCGCTGGCCGTTCGGCAGCTCAATCCAACCGTGGCCAAAGCTGGCCAGCTGCGGGGCCGGTGATTGTCGTTTCAGGTATTGCGCAAAAGCTTTCATGTAGTTACCTCAGCTCATGCCGAATGCCGGCGCGCAGGTGTTGAACACATCAACAGCGGCGGCCAGCACTGGCGTAGATTGGAAACGCGCTTCTACCGACACGACGATCAGCGACAGATCACGAATTGCCTGGTTGGCACGGTCGAGAATGGCGTTTTTACGGGATTGCGTCATAGGCGCATTGGATGCGGTTTCGCCGGCGATAGCGCCGATCGCCGCTGTGGCGCTTAACGTGTGAGTAGGCAAGCTGTTGGGCTTTACCTCGTTGGTTGGAACCGCCGGCAAGCAATTCAGTTGTGCCAACAGGCCATCAAGGATTGCTGCATCGTCGGTGATCGCGGTGAGTGTCACCAGTTGGGAAAGCGTCAGCTCGTGCGGCTGCTCCGGGTTCAGCTTATTGCGTAGCACCTGCGGCGAGACATTCAGCGCCGGGGCCAGCTCTGCTAGGTTGTGCTCTAGGGCAAACCGACGGCAAGCGCTATCAAGGTGTGGATGTATGGAGTTAACAAAATCAAACATAGCCCTCAACCTCACGTCAGCTCAGAATCTCGATTAGGGATTAAGAGCAATGCGGCAAGCCGACAAAGCTTGAATGGTCAAATCGGCCATGTTGACCTCAATAAGCCCGCGGGCTTGGGTCTTTTCACGGATCGGCAAACGGCCATCACTGATCATGAGCATCGCGGTAGACCTTTTCATGCTTGTACGGCGGCAATACTCATCCAAGGGCAAAAACGGCTCAGGGATTGAAATTGTAATGTTGGGACGCATGAGGCATCATCTCCGGTTAAGTCTTATTTAGTGATATTTAGTGATATTTGATCTCTACGGGAGATCATGACGCAAAGTTAGAATCTTGAGATGGTTATGTCAAGAGAAAAGATCTCTACTGGAGAACATTATGGATTTTGATACTGGCGGGAAGGCTGCAATCGATCGCTTAATCGAAGCCTACGGCTTTACGACAAGGCAACAGCTTTGCGAACAGCTTGGAGTGTCAAAAAGCACCTTAGCAAACAGATACTTAAGAGATAGCTTTCCTGCTGATTTCGTGGTGCAGTGCGCCTTGGAAACCGGTGCATCTATTGTGTGGCTTGCAACAGGAAATGGGCCAATGTTTGAAAACTCAACCAACGACATGGCCAACATTAAACGGCAAAAGCTGATTGACGGTAAGTTATACGATTCAAATTACTATATGTTTGACAAGGCTTTTTTGCCTCAAAACTTGAAAAATCCTGTGGCAATTCTCGATGGCGAAACCGTCTACATCGTGGATAGCTCAATAGGAGAACTCAGTAACGGAAAATGGCTGATCGAAGTCGAAGGAGAAACCAGCATAAAAGACCTGACGCGCATCCCTGTGGGCCGCGTGCGCGTTAGTGGGAATGGTGACTCTTTCGAGTGTGGTGTTGATGAAATAAAGATTTTGGCCAAAGTGGCTATGACCTGCGCTAAATAATATGACAGTAAAAAAATTACCGTCCGGCAAATGGCTGATGCAGTGTTTTCCATTTGGCCGGGACGGGAAACGCGTCCGCAAACAGTTTGCAACCAAAAGTGAAGCCCTAGCATACGAGCGTCACATTATCGACGAACACGCCAACAGGCCCTGGATCGAAGAAAAGCGAGAGTCACGCACATTGTACGATCTGATCCAGACTTGGCATCGTGCGCATGGCATCACCCTGGAAGATGGGGAGAAACGAAAAAGCTCGATGGAATTTGCTTATGAGAGCATGGGCAGACCATTGGCTACAGAATTCACAGCTAAGCTTTTTTCGTCCTATCGTGAAAAACGGCTTAGTGGCGAAATTTCGCGTTCCAATCGAGTTGAAAAAGTAGCTCCTCGAACTGTTAACCTTGAGTTGGCCTACTTCCGGGCGATGTTTAATGAGCTGATTCGACTCGATGAATGGAATGGCCCCCACCCACTGGAGAAAGTAAGAGCATACCGAACGGCAGAAAGTGAGCTGGCATATCTTGAGCTTGCCCAGGCACAACAGCTTTTGCAATCCTGCGCAGCCAGTCAATCCGATAGCCTGCTGCTTGTGGTTAAAATATGCCTAGCAACCGGTGCCCGATGGAGTGAAGCCGAAAAACTAACTAAGCCGCAAATTCTGCCGAGAAAGATTACTTTCATTAAAACCAAAGGCAAAAGAAATAGGACAGTACCAATTAGCCAGGAGCTTTATGATGAGCTAATCGCGTTTGCTCCAAAAGGTATCGGCAATAAGCCCCTTTTCAAGTCCTGTTATTCAGCGTTCCGCACAGCTTTAAAACGTACAGGCATTGAGCCACCTGATGGCCAGCTAACGCATATTTTACGCCACACTTTTGCCAGCCACTTTATGATGGCCGGAGGCAATATTCTTGTGTTGCAGCGCATCCTCGGTCATACCGACATAAAAGTAACAATGCGCTATGCGCACTTTGCCCCAGAGCATCTATTCGATGCCGTGGCATTGAACCCGTTAGCATTGATGGAAAATGGCAGCAAAATGGCAGCACAGCTTAGTGATATTTAGTTTTATTTATTCTTATTTGATTATTAATCCTTTGATTTTACTGTAAGTAATTGTTTTTTATAGGCCGGTTGTGGTACTCATAATCGCTTGGTCGTTGGTTCAAACCCAACAGGGGCCACCAAATTTT
>PVKZ01006812.1:0-30019 GCA_004027375.1 Macroglossus sobrinus | reverse complement strand
GCAGCCCCGCGCGCCACACGCCGGGCTGCGGGACGAACAGGGGGGCGCCACCTACTCGCACCTCGGTCTACGGAGCAGGCGCGACACACGTCAGCGGGACGCCGACAGGGACAGCGCCGGCGTGTGCGGGGCGCCCCGCGAAATGCCCCAAGTGGAGGTTCCGTCAGCGCGGAAAGGCGTCTGAGAGAGACGCGGCGGCCTGACCCGCGCGGAGCGGAAGAACCGAGGCCTCTGAGCGGGGGCGGTGGGGGCGGGGCCAGGGACGGGGATGGGCGGGGCCACTGACGGAGAGGGGCGGGGCCAGGGGCATGGAGGGCGGGGCCCGGGCGGGGCGGAGTGGGGAGGGGCGGGGCTGGGGGCAGGGCCGGGCGTGCACCTTCCGTCCCCGCGGACCGCTACGTGCCGCGTGCATGTCCTTAATGGTGACACCAGACGCACAAGGAGCAGTCACGTGTGGCGCGGCTCAGCTCCGCATCGCACTGACGTCGCTGCCCGTTAGCAGCACACGAGCCACTCATGTCACATGAACCGTGCTTTGTTGCAGGATGGCCGAGTGCACACGGCGAAGGGCCCGCCCCAGAGCACTGGTTTCCTAGCGCTGCCCCAGCAAAGGACCGTGACCTGGGAGGGTCAGACCCACGGGAACGGACGCTCACAGGTCCGGAGCATGAGAGTTCCCGGAGCCTGAATCCACTGCCCTTCCCGCCTCGCCGCGGGGACCCTCCGTCCCCACCTTAGCCCACCCCCTCTCCCTCAGCTGCATCAGGTGGGGCGGGGGGGAGGGGAGGGCTGCCCCCGCCGCCGGACACCCGCTGACCGCTGAGCCCGGCCTCTCCGTCGCCGGCCACGCGCGGTTCGATAGGCCCACACCCGCCCCGAGCGGAAGCGCAGTGGCCTGGGCACCGACGTGCGCTCCGCTGCGGTGGGCAACGCGGGGTGCGGGCCGCCCCGCCCGCGTCGCAGGGGCGTCACCAGGACGACACGGGGCAGTGCAGCACAGGCGCCGTGTCCAGCCTGGCACAGAGCGAGCCTCCGAATGCTAGCTACTGATGCTATCTTTATTTTAAAGCAAAAGCTGCTAATAAAATCTTGACAATTAAAAATTTCCCTGAGACGATCAGAATTCTGCTTCCGACCAAAACAGAACACAGATTTACCCTCCCACACAAAACAGCTGAAACAAATATATAAAACCGTGGCTTTCAGACACTGGCCATCAGGCACGGAGACCCCCACAGCTATCCCCGCGTCTGCTTGGACAGAGTGTCCAGGCAACAGGGAAGGAGGACACCGAAAACGTCTGAAAAATGACAGCTTCAAATGTCCCACAGCTGATGAAAACGATAAACCCACACACCCAAGAAGGTTCACACACTGCAAACGCAAAACGCATGACAAAGAGCACACCACGGCCCAGGAAACCAAGCTGCTCAGCGAGAGCTTTAACTCTAAGATAATGTCTTCAAAGCCGCCGGGAAGAAAACATTACATCATAGACAAAAATAAGAAACGACAGCAGATTTCTCTGCTGAAAGAATGCCAGCCTGCGGGCAATGGAAGGACACCTCTCGAGCCTGGGGGTGGGGGTGGGGGTGGGGTGGGGGCGCCATCGGCCAGCCTGCAATGCTACACCCCGTGAAAACGGGTTTAAGAAACGACAAAGAAGGATGTTTTCGGATGTTCAGAGCCTGAAAGCACTCGTCGCCAGCGCGTCCCGCAGTACAGGAGTGACGGTGTGGCCTTCGGGCAGAAGGCAAGCGACACCAGGTGGAAACGGCCCCCACGAGGGATGGAGGCCACTGAAGTGGGAACCACTCAGATACACAGAAAAGTGTTCTCTTACGGTCAATCTCTAAAAGAAATTAGTTTAAAGCAAAAATAATCGTGTATTGAGATGTTTACGTCAAATGCACTACGAAAAGTCAAAAGTAACACAAAGTAACACAAAGTAACACAAGTAACACAAAGACGGAGGAGGGGTGGAGCTCGCCCTCCCGTGCTGACACTCGATGCGACGCGGGGCAGGACGTCCCTCGACAGCAGACGGACCTCTACACAATCCATCAGAAAGCATCCACTTAAGGAAACCAGTCCTAGTTAACAAGTCAATCAAAAACATATAATGCAGCTATAAAAATACTCAATCCAAATGAGGGCAAAAAAGGGAGAAAAGAGCAAAAATGTGACCAACAGGAAGAGGCAGCTTCAAACCCAGTTCTACCAGCGACCACATCAGATGGTCCAACCGCCCACCCCCGTTAAAGGCAGAGGCTGGGAGATCGGACATAAAAGCCAGCCCGCTTCGCCCGAGTGTAGACGGGAGCCCTGTGCGGGGGGCTGGAAAGAACTCGGAGGGGAGGTTGTGCATTTTACCTCGTGAAGGCAATCCTCCCCATGTTTACAGACCCCATTATTGGGCTGCCTAAGAGGAAACTATTTCAAGTGTAAAGATACAAAGAGATTAAGTAAAAGATACAACATGCAGACACTAATCCAAAGAAAGCTGTGATGGTTACATTAATAGAGGCTGCGTAAATTTCAAAGGAAGGGTATCACCAGGGATCAGGAAAGCCATTCCTAATGAATTCATCAAGAGGCCGTAACAATTCTAAACATCGATGCAGCTGATAACAGAGCTTCCTACATGGAGAAAAAAAAATGAATAAAGTATAAGAAGAAATAATGGACAAATCTGCAGATAAGTTGGAAATTTCAACACTCTGCTCTTAGCAATTGTGAGAACACGTAGACGGAAAATCAGTAAGAAAAAACGTTAACACAGTCACCCAATCTAACATTTAAGGACTACGCTGGAAACAACAGAACACAGTCTTCACACTCTTTTTAAACACACACAGAATACTCACCAAGGCAGACATCTTTGGGGCCATAAGACAAGTCTCACTAAGTTTTTTGTCATATTTTAAATTAATTAATTTATTATGGTGACATTGGTTAACAAAATCCAATCATCCATCTGTACACTTTAACAGTAAGGTATATATATATATATATTTACACTGTGTGTTCACCTCTCATAGTTAGATTTCTGTCACCACATATTTGACTCCCTTTACCTCGTCTACCTCCTCCTCCCTCCACCTCCCCGCTCTCTGGTCATCACTGGTCTACAGTCCATGTCCATGAGTCTCTGTTTGTCCTGTTCGTCTGTTGCTTTTAGGTTTATATCCCACACATAAGTGATATATGATTTTCAACTTTTTCTGTCTGGCTTATTTCGCTTAGCGTGATTATCTCAAGGTCCACCCACGTTGGTGCAAATGGCGATATTGCATCTCTTCTTATGGCTGAGTCATATTCCGTTGTCTATATGTCCCACAGCTTCGTTAGCCAATCATCTATCGTAGGACACTTTGGTTGCTTCTATATTCCGGCCCCTGTGAATACTGCTGCTGTGAACATCGGTGTGCAAATATCTTTTCGGATCTGAGTTTTCAAGTCTTTGGGGAAAATACCCAGGAGAGGGATGGCTGGATCCTATATATGGTAGATGGATCCTTAGTTTCCCATAGTGGCTGTGCCGATCTCCAGTCCCACCAGCAGTGCATGAGGCGTCCTTGGTCGCACTAAGTTTTAAATGACTCGAGTCAAGCCCCGTAAAGATGTTCCCCTGTGGTCCCCCCAGGCCCCCGCCCAACCTCCTTGTCTTCCTTTTTGCCGCATTTCCTCACTCTCTGGCTCCACACGATGTCCGTGTCACATCCCGGAATCAGCCGCTGCCCCGGTCCCTGGAGAACCGTTTCACCGCCGAGACCCCGGGCTCGGCACGCCCCGTACCGCCGGCGTCTCCCCCGCGGGCCCTGCGGCAGCCGGTCCCTTGTCCCCCCGTCTGCCACACTCAGCACAGTCGGGGTGCACGTGTGACAGAGCCATGCTCCATCCTGAGAGTCCCACATCCCTCTTGCTTTTAACTCTTCATTTACTTGGGTACGTGTGACGAGTAAGAACGCAAATTTCGTTGAAGTGGGAAAAAAGTGCTCAACAGTGGTATTTGCAATTTAGATTTAAGATGCCATGGAGTTTCAACGTAAATTTCTCTTGCTTTAAAAAAAAAAAAAAAAGCTTGTTGTATGAGGAGACTTCAAATGTACACAAAGGAAACAGGACAGTGTGAGCTGGGACACGCAGCTGCAGCAACCGCCCCCCGCTGCCATCCTGGCCTCCCCCGCATCTTTCAAACACACCGAAATGCCCACAGTCTAACCGCACAATTTAAAAGTGGGTACGTCTGAGGAACCCTGGCGCCTTCAGTTTTTCTGACTCTTCGGTGTGTCGCCAAACCAGGGAGAGGCCCATCCCTCCGCCGTGAGATCGCAAAGGGATGGGGTGTTCCGGGATGGTGGGTCCTCCCGACCGCGGGAAACGGGACACCGGGGAAGGCGTCGGGGCGGCTCCGTCGGGGCGGGCTCCGGGGCCAGCAAGGGCCAGCACCAGCGTGGACATAGCCCCTCCCTCCCCAAGGGGACCTGTCCCCAGAGCCGGGGCTGAGGCCCCTCTGCATGGTCCATTCCCAGCCTCGGGCCCCGCGGCCATCGGGAGCTGCCACCACCGCCCAGAGACAGTCACCCCCCGGCTGCCTCCGGTCAAGGCCGTCGCAGAGCCAGCTTGCGCCTGGGCCCACCAAGATGGAGCAGCAGGGGAGACAATTAGGAACAAACCGTTTTCAGCTGAAGACGAAATTAAACTGACAAAGAAAGCAATACGACCTCAGTCAACCCCACAATGAAAGCAAACCTTCTAGTTCGCTCTGAAGAGAGACCACCAATGACACCGTCTGGCTTGCTGAACACGGTCCTCCCTCCCCATTTCCCTCAGCATCCTTTGGCAGAAGGTGTCTGAACACCCCAGGGCAACCGTCTCCATATAAACACGTCCTAGGAATTCTACTTTTTAACAAAACAAAACTCAAGCACGACCTAGCTCCTTCTAGCTTGATGCCAACGTCTAAGCGACAGAGCGTTGGTTAGACGTCACTGACCAACCGGTGACAGCTTTCCTGAGACACACACACACAGCGCACGGCACTGAAGGTCTCAGAACCTACGGGAGCTTCAGGGTCCGGGGTCCTGTCCACGAGGAACATTCGAAGCGTCCACCCGGACGTCTCTGACTGAAGCGCAGACTTTTCTGATCAGCGCCGGACAGAGCTGCCTGGGCTGCGCCCGGAGACGCAGCTGCACTGGGACTGGGACTGTCCCCCACCCTGCGAGGGCAGGAGGGCGGGCGGGCGCCGAGTCTGCAGCCCCGACCTGCACGCCGGCTCGCAAAGGGCGGCCCTTCCAGAGGCGGCGGCCTCCGATGCTGTGTTTACACAAAGACGTGGCTTGCTTTATTTTCACTTCTGCTCCGTGCAGAACAGATGAAGCTACGTGCGTCACCGCGGCTCGGCCGTGTGCTCGTGTCTCCGCTGCCACGTCTGGGGCCGAGGGTCGCCGACGGCCCCCACAAGCAGCTGCCCTGCCATTGACCTCAGTTCACAGAATCAACCATAAACCGTCCAGAGAGTCAAAGTCTTAGAGCTACAAATCCTTACGAGAACATTCTTTGTAAAATCTTATCAAACAACCACAGAGAGACATGGCAGGGGCAGAAAGGACACGCTTTCTCACCGACCACAGCCCACTGCATCCTGTCACGGGGGCTCAAAGTGCACACGCGTCCCCCCCCCCGCCCCACCACCACCACGACCTCGGCCTGCCAGGCTGGTGGGCAAACAGCTGTCAGTGGGACCGGAAGGACCGAAAAGAGAGGCCACACAGCTGATGGCACCCAGTGCGGAAGAAGCAGGCCACGGGTCAGCTGAGGGCGACAAGGGCTGTCCCCGGAATCAGCAGTGAGGCCAGGACCCCCTCCCTCACCACGTCCAGCCGACGGGAACTAGAGGTGCTAGCCAGGGCAACAAGGCACGAAAAAGGAATGAGAGGCACAGGGACTGAAAGGAGAAAGTGCTGCTTTATCACAGACAACGGAATGTGCTGTGTACGCAGGAAACTCAGACAGGCCCCCAAAAGCTACCAGAACCCCCAGGTGAGCCTAACCAGATCACTGCGTGCACGGCCGACAGACAGAAACCCACCGCACTTCCACACACCAGCAGAGACGAACGCACGCGAAGTGATTTTTCACTTAAATGTGTTTCAATTACTTAATTTAATTTCAATTTAACGAATCAAAATTAATTTAAACTTTAATTTTAATAAAAAAAAAAATACTCTTAACTCCGTGATTTTCCCGAGTCCCGTTAACAGGGTGAGCTTTTCAAACACGCACCGTTTTGTTCAGAAACCATCCTCGGTGAACCACGGCCGCGAGGACCACCGGTGACGCTTCCGGAGAGTGTCGCGCAGTGGGACACTGGGATGCGTTCCCCGTAAGTCATTGGGACCGATTTACGCTTTAGTTCCCTAACAGGCTCCACCCTTGTGATAAAGTCCGCTCCGGCGCATCCCAACCGGGAGCCTTTCCCCGAACCTCAGAGACACCAAAGCGGCCCCGAGGACGCCGGCCAGGCCCCTTCCCCCTCCCGGAGGGGCCGGGGTCGGAGGCGGGCGCTGGCGGCAGCAACACCACGGCCACCGGGCACTCTGACACAGAGTGTCACGACGCACCCACTTGCACACGTGCACACACACACGCATGCACACGCAGATACACATGCACACACATAGGCGCATACATGCATACACACATGCACACAGACACACAGACACTAACACATGCACGCACACATGCGCTCACGCACATGCACGCATGCACACACATGCACACGTGCACACACATACACTAACACATGTGCACACATGCGCTCACGCACATGCCCACATACACAGACACTAACACATGCACGCACACATGCGCTCACACACATGCACGCATGCACACATGCAAGCACACATACACATGCACACGCATGCACACATGCGTTTACGCACACACATGCACAAACACATGCACACGTGCGCTCACACATGCACACACATGCACACACACATGCACATGCACACACAAGCGTGCACACGCACACATGCACACACACACCTAGGCAACAGTCTGCCAGTGACTCCACGTCGGTCCTCTCCACAGAGGGCACCGGCCGGCCTGACCCTGGTCCCCTCCAGGTGGCCACGTCACCCACCGATGAACAGCCACGCCCTAGTTTTCGCTCGTGTAGCCTTCCTGGTGAAGTCAGCTCCTGAGGTTACGGTGCAGATGGAGAGCGCACCCCTGTGAAACACACCGTTTCCTCTGGCTGCTGAATGAGTGATCTCGGAGTTAACGATCCCAACAGTCAGGGCCTGGACGTGACTTTCAAAGCGTGACACTCAATGGGCCAGCGAACATCACACAGCCATGAGCCCACGGCAGACGCCAGAGGCCACGGGTGTCCCAGGCAGACAGATGGCTGCAACCCCCGGGGAAAACGGAGCCCAGAGCAGTGCCCCACACCGGGCACCCCCGGGGCAGGTGACAAGCAGCCTCAGAGCCTTTCAGCTGTCACCGCACGAATGAGGTACGTGCCGCTTCGCCAGCAAGCACCGCCAGCTCCGACAGTCCTGTGACAATGAAGCCAGCGCAGTGACAGCGGCGCGTGGCCCGAGCCACGGCCGGGTGGACGCTCCCTCCCCGTCTCCCGACCCCGCGCAGAGCTCTGCTTCGCAGAGTGGGGTGGAGGGCGTCGGGGGGTGACAAAGGGGTCCGCGGTGCCGCCGAGCCCGGTGCTAACGCGCCATCGTCACACACTCTACTTTCTGTCTCTCTGTGGAAGGGTGTCACCACGGCAACAGCATGGCTTCCTGAGAGACTTCGGGCCGGACAGACGCTGAGCCGGCTTGGACACTAGAAACCAGCCTTGGGAGGCCGGGGGTGGGCCGGCCACCGGCCACCGGCCACTTGCTCGGCTCAGAGACCCGGTCCGAGAGGGGGCCAGGGAGACGGGGCCAGGGTGACGGGGCCAGGGTGACGGCCAGGGAGAGGGGTCAAGGCCCCCGGTGCCGGGGCGCCCACAGCTCTGCGCTTCGGTCCCCAGGAGCGCGTGGCTGGACGCGGGGCGCACAGAGCTGGCGGTCGGCAGACGCGGCCAGGAGCCACAGGGACGGTGGCGGCCACGGGGACGTCCGGATCGGGCATGCCCGCTGCGCACCCAGCTTCCGGGGAGCAGGTGGGGTTCAGGGTCCCTTTACCGTCCTGCCTCCCACACGCCCTTGTTGCCGAGATTGTCCACAAGGAGCACTGTCGTCGTGATGAACACGCAAAGCCATTTTCATTTAAAATTAAAACCGCTGCAGACGGTCACAGCAGGCAGGACGGCCGCCCGGCTTGGCCCTGTGGGCGCAGCCGCCCTTCCTCCAACGAGGCAAGGACCCCGAGCGCAGAGGGGCCTGGGCAGCTGCCGCCACCATGGCATCTGGGCCCTGCCACCGTCAGCCCGGCTCGCCCGGGGACAGTGGCCCAGGGACAGTGACCACTGGCCAGTCACGTCCGCGCCCGCTTCGCAGACAGCGCCCAGATGCGGCAGCTGCCTGTCACAGCCCCCCGGCGCCCCTGTCCCCAAGGCGGGCGCTGCATGTCACAGCCCCCGGCAGAGTCTTCTAGACAGTGCTCTGGGCAGTGGCTACCGCCGTGAGAGGCAGGAGATGCGCTGTGGACCAGCCCGGCCCTCGCACACATGTCCACTGCTGTCACTAACACTGCCTTGCGCCGGCATGCCCAGGACCCGGGACCGCCCTGCCCCGCAAGCAGTGGACCAGGGGGAGGTGACTGACCCAATCAGCCACAGACCAAGCCCAGAGGCCAGGCAGGGCCACTCCTGCCTCCCAATCCCTCGTCTGCCTGGGCCCCTGCCCCTTCCTGGCCCCGACACTGTCCCCGGGGGCCCCTGACACTGTCCCCGGGGGCCCCCGACACTGTCCCCAGGCCCCCTTTCACTCGAGAGCTCACTTGCCCGCAGCTCCCGCTCTCCTTGCCCGGCTGGAGCCAGACAGTACGGCCTCGGGCCACGGCGCCCAACGGGAGACGGACAGACCCCTCCGCACACCTCCCACCGCCCGGTGACCCCGGGAGCGGCCCTCTTCCCTCCTTCTGCAGGGAGGTGACCCCGAGGCGGCCTAACCTCTCACCGCACACGCTGCAGAGCCCGCAGCTCCTGTCAGCACGCGTGTAACACGCGACCTAACAGACCGGGCTGGGCCACACGTCTGTTACACGCGACCCTGGCATACAATAGCACGCGTGCGTGCGTGCTTCACACTGCGCACACGCGCGTGGCCGTCGCCTACGTAACCTTCTCCTTTGGGCTGAGCCGACATCGGTGCATGGCACGGGGTCTTGGTACCCTTGTGTCCCATGAGACCCATCCTTTTTTTAAAAAAATCTAAGTAATTCGTGCTTCACGGGTACAGTTTCGGTTTTACAAGGTGAGAGAGTTCTGGAATTTGGCTGCACACACCGTGAATACACACAATGCTACTGTAAACTCCTAAAAACGCGTAAGACGGCAGATTCTACGTTACGTGTTTCTCACCACTGGTGAAAATAAAAATGCTTTTTATTTTAAGCAAAACATACGAAGCCCGTGCACTGCCGAACTGTTTATGAATGGACTGCGCCCCGTTTGTGTCCCTGACGTCACAGAAGGACGCTGGGTGGCGTTCTCCACTCCGCCTTGCGATCCGGTTCCAGAAAACAAGGGAACGCACTGATGTAAATTTCCCTGGCCGGGCGGCCACTCACACCAGACGCCACCGCGGGCGGGCGGCCGCTCCAGGCTGCGACGGGGCACACGGACGGCGTGGACCCATCACCCCAGGAAACGACAGGAAGTGACTGACACCACAGCCCTCCCCCATCGCACGCATCAGGACCGCTGAGGGGTGTTCCCGGCCACCGAGCCGTCACCTGAGCACGGCACGACAAAGGTACCACGGTCTGGGACGTGGGCGCGAGGGCGCTGCCTTCTCCACGTTACGAGAAAAACGTGCAGCTACTGGGGAGAGAAAAAGACCCCCGAGCTTCGCTCCAGAACATTCCAAACTGCAGTTTGCACCCCGGGGCCCCCCTCTCCCTGACGCGGTCACGACCACACGAGCACACCGCTGACTCCGCATCTGCCCCCCACGCACGAGGGACCGAAGCCCGGTCTTCAAATTCAGAAGAGAAAGGGGAAGGCGAGAACAAAGGTAGGTGTTCCTCAGTGGAAAGGAGTAAGCGAAAGTCGCCCCGCCCCGCCCCGCCCCGCCCCGCGGTAGCCACTGACGTCTATGACTCGTCTGAGCCGTTTCGAAATCACTATTGAAGTTACGTGACTGCGCGGTGACACCAAACTCACCTCCATCCCGATGCAGTGTCACTCACTCGAACGCGGCAAGGAGCGCTCGCATTCTGCGCTTAACGACAGGCGGGTGTCCCCGCCCGGACACAAGGGACATGGAATCGTGGGGACTGAAAGCCCCCCAGGTGGTGGACAGGGCGTGTCGTGAAGGCCCCCCTCCAAGACCCCCCCCCCGCCCCCGACACACCACACACCCCATCACCCAAGCCCGGCCCTCGGGGCATCGCGGGAAGGTCCCCAGGCGGCTCGGTCCCCAGAGCAGCCACCGCGATGCTGATCCCTATGCGGCCCCCACGGGGCAACGCGCTGATGTCACCTGAGGTCCCCAGGGACCTCCTCGCGCCCATCAGCTGGGGCACCGCATCACCCCAACACGAGCAGGCTCCCCAAGCCAGGCGGGGCGTGCACCCACGGAGCGGATTAAAATTAGGCACCGTAATGACTTAACTGTCACCGGCAAAACTGGGAATACCATTTTTTTTTTTTAAATAAATAGGAGAATTAATGGATTTCTCCATTGGCTTGCATTTGTGACACGCAGCCTGTCTTTTATCATCAAGGCAGTCACGAAGAAAAAAATGCCTGCCACGTATGCAAATTAAATCATTAGTATTTTTCCCAATTACGGTAACTGCTTATTTGTATTGCTGATCTAGCCTCCCAATTTCGTTGCTTTAATATTAATGATATTGGAAATACTTTAATGAAAACACTCTCAGGCAATTACGAGAGAAATAATTTCCTTTATGTACCTTTCTGATCCTACAGGCGCAGGGCCACCGGGTGGTGACCTGACTCGGTCGCCCAGTCAGGGGCTGGCTACACAGCACCCCCCGGGGGCAGGGCCCGGCCGGAAGCCAGCCGAGCCTGGGGGCGGGGGCTTTCTGGAACAGCTTATACTTGATCGGAAAACTCAAGCGAAACATCCACCCCTGTGAGCCTTCCGACGACACGGCGCTCTGCGTAACTGTCCAGCTCGCCGCCTCCGCCCTGCCCAGCGGCCTCCCGGACGCGAGGGCACACCCACGCCCGGGGCCGCAGCCCAGCAGCGCAGGTGGAGGCAGCCGCCGCCAGCTTCCCGGGACCCCAGGCCCACCTGCGCTGCGGTGTCCCCAACGCCTGCCACCCGGGCGTGCTTCCGGGAAAGGGCACAGCCGCGGGCAGACGCCCGTTCACACCTCGGCGCCGAGGTCTGACAGTTTGTGCGCGCACCTGCCGCCTGCGAGCTCGGCCTGCAGAAGCGGGACGCGGGGCTGGCAGCTGGGACGTGGGCCCGGTGGAGAACAGACCTGTGGGGCGCAGGCGGGGCCGGGGTGGGACCCCGTGTCCTAACCACGCGGCCCGAACGGGCACCCCGGCACCTGGCTTCTTGGAGAATCACAGAGGAACCCACAGCCAGCGCACGGGCCTCAGCGAACAGCAAAGAAAGCTCGTTTTCCGCACCCACCAGCCTGAGAGCCCCTGGCAGCTGGCTGCAGCAGGCTCCTCTCTCCTCCGTGCGCTGGCACCGCCAGGCCACCCCCTGCACAGCTCAGACGTGGCCAGAGCCCAGCCCTGACCCGGCAGAGCAGGCAGGGGCAGGGGCGACCCCAGAGGCTGGGAAACCGAGAGAAGCGGCTATGCAGTGGGAACAGGAATACCGGGCCTGGCCCCCATGTCCGAGGTGCGGCCACGGCCCAGGACCCTCCTGCTGGGGGAGGAACTCTCCCGCCAGCGCGGACAACGCTCTGCCCAGGCCTCGGGGCGACCCAGAGCCTCCACGCCCCTCAGTCAGGCCCCCCACCCTGGTTCCCATCGGGGGCCAGGAAGACGGCCGCGTGCCCGGCACCAGCAAGCAGTGGGGCAAGGACGGGGGGCATGGGCTCCGCCGTGAGCCCCGCGCAGCCCCCCGCGGTCGGACGGTGGGAATGGGGACCACAGATGCCACTGCTTCTGAGCGCAACCCTAAGCCACGAGGAGGAGCCCCGCCCCGCCCCGCCACGCGGCAGCACCTCGGGGACGGTGAAGGACACACCCGCTGCAGCCCCCACCTCTCAGGAGGCCATCCCCAGGGGCTGAAGGGCCGCCTGACACAGCAGGACTCAGAGACCCAGCCGTGGCCCCCGGACCTTACTGCAAGCCATGGGGACGAGAGGACCGACGCGGTCACGTGGCCAGGCCAGAGGACGGCGGTGACGGATCTGGGCGAGGGCAGCTGCACCAAGCCCCGAGTCCCCACGGGGGAGACGAAAGGGGCCAGGTTGATTCTAGATGATGGAGGCTGGACCGCCTGGGCAGAGAGGGGCCTGAGGGGGGCGGAGCCCGAGCGGGACCCACGAGGTGCGGCCCTGGCCTCTTCCACGGGGGTCAAGGCCACCGGCGCCCAGTGCCAGGGAAAAGAGGGAGTCGCAGGGTCCTCACCACCGGGAAGAGAGAAGACCGGAGACAGGAGGGGTGACCTGGTCCCATGCCCCTCCCTCAAGGTCTGGGGGGGCTGAAGGGGGCGCCCTCCCCTGGAGGGGCTCGGGAGAGGAACCCTGTCCTAGGAAGCGCACACCCCAGAAATGCAACCCGGAACGAGCCCCAGAAACGTACCCCGGAAACGCACCCCGGATCGAGCCCCGCGCACCCCGCTGGGGGCCGACGGCGCAGCAGCATTCCCGCCAGGGCGGGAGAGAGAAGGGCCGCGGCTCGGAGCCCCGTCCCCGCCACGAAGCCACCTGCTCCTGCCCCGGGCGTCAGCACCAACCGTCAGCTGTGGGTGGGTGAGGAAGGTGCCCAGCCCCAGGGGCGCACGGGCACCGACAGCTCTCGTGTGGGGATGGCGCAGCGCCTGGCACTAAATACACGCCACGGGCCAGGGCGCCACTGGGCCGGGCCCCTCACGGGGCCCCCGCAGGTGCAGGGCCCTACGCCAGGGCGACGGCGCCTCTTCACCTCGCGCCCTGGGGCGGGTCCGTCCCCCCTGACCCTGAGCCAGCCCGCCCCCGCAGGGACTGCGCGTGGGCAGAACTGCAGAGGCGAAGCCAGCGCAGCCACGGGGTGACCAGTGACACGGGGGCTGTGAGGCCCGGCCACCTCATCCCACCTGATCCCAAAGCACTTCCCTTCCAACACACCCCGCCTGCGGGGCGGCTGTGACCGCCAGGGTGTCCGGACTGGCCCGGCTTGCACTCTGACCCCCAAGAGACCCTCGGCGTTTGCTCCCTCCCAAGGGGCAGGGGGGGAGAGGCAAAGGGGTTCAGCTGCCAGAGCACCCTTAGATAACTGCCTGGTCCTCTTCGGGGGCCTGGGGCACAGCTCTGAGGGCCACGGGAATGGTCCCTGGGGAGGCCCAGCCCCCGGCCACCTCGTGGCTCCACCGTCCCCCCTCCGAGGGCCCAGGCATCGGCCAGACAACCACAGAGGGAGAGAGTGGAGGACACTCCCTGACCTCTGCGCGCCTTGCCAACGGGCCAGTCCAGGCAGGACGCCCGGTGGGCACTGCCACAGAGGTCCCGGGCGAGGCCTGACTCCCAGCCCTTGCGGGGACCCTGCCCGCCTCCGTGGATGACACCACCCTCCGTCCACCTCCACCACGGGCCGCTGCGGGGGTCCACGCGACGAAGCTGGAAGCGTTGGGCACGGCCTCGTGCAGAGCGGGCCCCGGGAAAGGCCGTCTGGAACTGCCACCGGGGTTCCCGAGAGCGAGGAGCCCCCGGAGGGCGCTGTCTGCGGGCTCCCTCCTGGGCCTCCACCCTCCCCCCCACACACACACCGCAGGGGTGCCCACACGCGGGAAGCCAACTCCCCAGCCGGCTTCAGGGAGAGCCCCAGCCACTCCACGCATCCGTACCGTACCCCTGAACCGTGACAGTTCAGAGGTGGACGAGGTACCTGAGTCAAACAAAGCGGAGGGAACCTGAGACATCTGCAGGGACAAAGATGCTCTTTCCTGGTGGCATGAACCAGCGGGCGCGCAGCCCTCAGAGCAGCTGGCAGGCCCCTCGTGGGACCGGGAAGCTGACTCTCCCGAGACGAGAAAGGAACACACCTGTCTGATGACGTCGTGGAGGAGCTGGATCAAGCCCTTCCTGAACTCCGCCCCGCCGGGGAGCACGTCGACCAGCCCGCAGCGCACAGTGCCGGGCCTGCCTGCAGAGACCCCGCCAACGGGGAGCCCCCAGAAAAGCCGTGCCGCTCAGTACTGAGAACCGCTCACAAAGGTTCCCTTAAAGGGTCTTTCCCGTAGTCTCGGCGGGGCAGATTGTGGTCCCTGCCCACGCTCTCCTCCACTCACCAGAAGCCACCTGGTCCCACCACATGGTCATACAGGCCCCTGTATACACGCCTACGGGGCCACCTGTGGAGGGCCGTGCCCACGGGGCACCAGAATCACACACCCTCTCCCATCTCTAAGCCCCTCGCCACCCTCTCCCATCTCTAAGCCCCTCGCCACGCTCCCTCGGGAACGCTGGCCCTCCGCCCTGCCACCAGGAGCAAGCCCTGGGCCTGCAGCCCCTCCACCCAGAACGGGGCCCCCAGCCCAGGCAGGCTTCCTCGAGCCACTGCTGCCACCGGAAGCAGCCTTCGCAAGGTGGCAGGGGGGCGACCGCGAGGTCCTCACGGCTCCCTGCGGGTGTGTAATAAAGGGCAGTGACGAGAAGGGAAAACGGCAGGGGACACCTACAAGCGGCTTTGCAACGTGCGGCCAGCGTCGGGGACAGCGTCCGGGGACAGCGCCCTCTTCCCCAACACCAGGAGGTGCTAGTGAAGACCCCACAGGAGTGTCCACCACTCCAGGGATGGATCCCCGCCCCCTGGCCTAGGGACAAATCAAATCACAGCAGGCCAAGGCCAGACCAAGGCCAGGCGAGGGGACAGCACCACGGGGGCCCGCCTGGCCGGGCGCCACTGAGCTTCCAAGAACATGTCTCAGTAAACAGCGCCTGTGAGGACAGAGACGGTGGCTCTGGTCCTCGGGGGGGGCCGCCCTGCTGGGACCTCAGCAGGGCACCGCAGGCGGAGATGCCCTGAGCCCGGCCCAGCCGCCCAGCACCCCCACCCCACCCCGCGCCCCCCGCAGAGGACATGCCACGGAGGGCCACCTGCGGGCGGAGAGCAGAAAAGGGCGGAGCCTTGGGGAGACGCCCGCCTGCCCAGCACCCCCTTTCCGCCTCGCCTGGAGTCCCCGGGGGGAGCAGCCCATCTCCCCCCCTAGACACGGGATATCCCACTCGCAAGGACAAGGTGACGCCAGCCGGGCAACCAGGTCAGCCGGTGAAGCTGGGATCTCACCCCGGCTCTGACCCACCGCCCGCACCCTGTCCGGGGCACCCAGAGCCAGGCTGCAAGCAGGAAGTCCGCGTCCGGGGAGGACGCCGCCCGCGGGCACCCCGCACCCCGAGAAAGACACCGCGCTCGCGCACGCGCACGCACCCGCCCCTTCGCCCCGCGCCCTGCACGGCCGCCCGGGAGCCGCGAGCCGAAGCCACCAGCGGGAGCCAGCGTCCGAAGCGACAGCACAGCCCCGCTGCGGGCCCCCCGGCCTTGCAGCTCCGCCGCTTAATTAGGAGAATTCCGAAAATAATAGCTTCCCCGAAGCGCAGCCACACTTGGACCAAAGCTCCCCGTGCTGACGCAGAAAGACATTCTTCTCCGGGGGACGAGCCGGGAGGCGCGTCACCGTGTGCGGACTCCACGTCCCGGCCCGTCCCATCCCCCCGGGAGGTGGCCAGGGAGTGGCCGCAATGCTGCTGCGCCATCGCCATCGCCATCGGAGGCAGGGGCCACCCAGCCCGCGCCCCCTCGGGGACGCGACGTGGGGACGCGGGAGTCGCAGGGGGCCGGCGGCCCACGCCGACCACGGGGGCGGGGCTCGGGCTGCCACTAACCTGGGCGCACGGGGAGAGGTGACGGCGGGACGGGGACAGCTGAAGACAACGACGCACTCCGGAGCAGGGCGACCTCGCGTCTGCGGCCCAGTGCGCATGTGCAGGGCGGCTGCGCCGCGACCCAGCCCTTCCGCCAGCCCAGGGCTGGGGGCGGGGGCCCCGTGAGGTCGGCGTGCGCAGACCCCTGCGAATGCCCGGGCAGAGCGGGTCAGTGCCCTGCGGGGCCTCCGCCCGGGTCTGCGTGGCTCTCCAGCCCACAAGGCCGAGGGCCCCGCGGCGGTTCTGCTCGGAACACCCGCCGGTCCCCCAAGTGCCCCAGCTGGTGTCCACGGTCCTGAGGGGGGCGGGGCCTGAGCTCGTCAGGGTGCTCTCACCCTTCACCCCGGCGGGGCCCGAATGCCACTTCTGAGGGGGGTGCTCCGGGCACCCTCCGCCGACCATCGTCCAACCTGCTGGCCCACCACCGGGTGCCGCTCTCTGTGTGACACGGAGACACTGCCAACAGGGAAGGCCCTGCGGGGCCCAGCGGGGCTTGGCGTTAGTTCCTGACCCCCCCCCCCCAATGTATAAATGCCACCGCTGAGAAGGGGCTGGCCGGGGTCCCTCCCACGATGTCCTTGGCACTGACTCCCACGGAGCTCCAGGCCTGAGGCACCCCTGGGAACCCGGGACCTCGAGCAGGGCTCTGGGCAGCACCGGCTGCGGGAAGAAAACAGCCGCCTCCTTAGGGATGTGGCCCTCTGTCACCCTAGAACCCTCGGTGACAGAGCCACAGTCCAAACTCGAGCTCTACAGAGGGCTGGGGCCCCCCAGGAGTGGCTGTGCAAACGCATGTCCCTAAACGTGCCTCGGGAAGGTGGGACAGAGAGGCCAGGTGCGGGGCACCGGAAGGAAACGGAGCCGAAGTTCAGAAACCTCAGTGAACGGCCAGGGGACTGGGCGCGGGAAGACGCCGTGCTCCATGGAGACCGCCGGGGTCCACCCAGCCAGCTCGCCGGAGTCCTCGGGGCTGGGCCACCATCTGGCCACAACGCCTGTCCACCCTGCTGCGGCCCACACCTCCAGCTCTAGCTGAAAAGGAACCACACCCTGCTCCCAGCCCTGCTTCTCCCTGCCCTCGTCTGGGCCACCCCGCCACCCGCTGTCGCGGGTCCCCCAGCCCCCAGCCCGGTGCACCTCTTCCTCCACCACCTCTGAGCTCACTGATGGAGACTGGGGTCTCCCTCCGGGCCTGCCCCTGCCCCGCTCACCGAGTCCCCCAGTGCCGGGGCACCAGGTCAGCTCCGTCCCCTCACGTGCTTGGGCTGTGTGCAGGCTTAAGATGTGCACAGACAGTAAAACTGCCCAATCAGAAGCTGGAGGAACCACACTCCCAAACAGCACCGCCCCTGGCTCCCCCACCGGGGTCGGGGGGTGAGGGGGGTCGCACAACTTCTCTCCTGAAGCCCGGAGAGGCCCGCTCCGGCACACAGCCGCGCAGCAACCCGACGCCGGCTCCCGAGGGAGCGCGAGGCGCGACTCCGCCGCCGTCTGAGCAGCACCCCACTTGGAAGGCGGCTCAGGCTTTCAGGCCGTGAGAACTGATTTATTGTTCCAAGCGCAAACATCCATCCACCAAAAGCACTTGACTCACACAGACGGAACACTTCATAAACAACAGCAAACTCACACGCCTGGCAGACTCTTCCAAACAGAGCAGACTGCAACACGCTCGCACGCGGCCACACTAAGGTAGATCCTATTAAAACCATGAGGTTAATAAGGAACGATTAAACAATGTCGTTAACTCCAGCCAGGGACACACGGGAAACGCCATCAGGAGCAGCAGTGGCCGGCCACCTGGAACACCGCAGCCCAGGCCGATCTGGCCGCGGACAGGCCGGGGCGCGCACAATGGCCCCATTCGCCGCGCGACAGCTGTGTGTGTGAGGCCCGTCGCCCTCTCATTCCTCGCTGATCACAGAATCCACTGCACTTGGATTTATGGCGTCTACTCAGAAGCCTGGAATCTCTGAATTCAGGACCGAGAAGCTCCCAGATAAGGGTGGGAAGAAGCAGGCCATTCCAGGGCACAGGCAGGATCGCGGGGGTGCCTGGGGGACCCAAGGGCTGATCCCCACCCGCGAGGGTACTGGGGGACCCAAGGGCTGATCCCCACCCGCGAGGGTACTGGGGGGCCCGTGGGCCAGTCCCCACCCGCGGGGCACCAGGGGCCAGAGGGCTGGTCCCCACCCACGGGGCACCGGGAGCCAGAGGGCTAGTCCTCACCGGTGAGGGTACTAGGGGGCCCGAGGGCTGGTCCCCACCCGCAAGGGTACTGGGGGCCCCAAGGGCCAGTCCCCACCCGCGGGGCACCAGGGGCCAGAGGGCTGGTCCCCACCCGCAGGGTACTGGGGGGGCCCAAGGGCTGGTCCCCACCCGCGAGGGTACTGGGGGGCCCGAGGGGCAGTCCCCACCCAGGCGCCCCACCCAGGCCCTGCACCGTGCCCTCCCTTCAGGGCGCACTCATTCATTCATTCATTCACTCACTCAAGGAGTGCCACCCAGCCAGCCACTGGGCACAGAGCAGGCACGAGGCCCTCAGGGCCCTCGATGTCATGAGCCCCAGCTAGTAACAGAGGCCACGCTGGGCCACGATGTCACAAAGAGCCATCGAAATGACGCAGCTGTATCCTGTCAGGAAGAAGCAGAAAGGAGAGTAGGCTTGTGTTTTGCAGGGGACGGAAGGATGGAAGGATGGACACAGGGGTCAGGGAAGAGGGAGATGCAGAGCAGGCTTTCCAAGAACCAGGAGGGGCATGTGCAAAGGCCCTGGGGCTTACTGGGGGACTAACGCTCAGCAAACAGGACCAGTGCTGTCAGATGAGGCGGGTCAATACAGGCCAGCATCTGGCAGGCCTTTCAGGGTCCTGAGAACAGGAAGCAGAGGGCACAGACCTGCTTCGGTGGAGACCACTCAGGATAGCGTGTACAGCACAGACTGTTCCGGACACACCCGGACCAGGAGGCCAGCTCTCTGCTCAGAGCCCCACAAGCAAGTCAGAGACACAAATCCCCTAAATTCTTCTGATGCTAAGCATATTTATCAACTTCCCAAGGACTTGGTTTTTCTCTTTTATAAATGACGGGGCTGAAGAGGACTTTTTTGTTCCCAATGGAAATATCAGCCTCCTTTTTAAAAGTATGACATGCTTAGAGCAAAACTGTCTACACAGCGCCATTGTATACAAAAAGACAATCAAAGCCCTTCACAGCCCATTTCCCTGGGACCCCAGAGGGCCTCCATTATCACTGTAGAAGACCCCGAGTACTTAACAACAAAAGGGACCCCCCGGATACTGTTGGGGACCGGCTTCCCTGACCCACTGCAGACGGCCAGCCTTGCACAGACTCTGGGGACAGACACACCAAAATGCGTTTTCGTAAAGATCGCCATCGTGCAGAGCAGAGCGAAACATCATCCTGCTCTTTCCTAAGAATAAATATTCCGGTAAGGAGACTCGCTGGGGATGGGATGGACGTGACCACTTACAGTTTTGACACAGAAAACTTTTCTGGAGAGCAATTAAGTAATTAGGATTGTTTGCTCTCCAAAGAATTAATAATAGCCAACACTTGTATTGTGCTTAGCCTGTGCCAGGCCCTATTCTAAGCGCTTTCCATATAGTAAGTTACTTCAATTTCACAAAAACCATGGAAGATAAAACATTACCACCCGCCGATGGGTGCCATCAGACTGAACCTCTGCTAACACGATGGTCATGAATAGGCTCTCTTTTCAGCCGCCTTTATCAGGAAAGTGTTTTACATTAGCCACGGATTTGTTTATTTATATGCTTTGCTCGTCTTGCGATGGGGTGTGTGTGTCTTGTTCTTATTTGTTTTTAAAAGCTCTTTACATATTAAATATTAAGCTCATAGAGGCAAATGGTGTATTTTTTTTTTCTCATCATCTCTTAACCTCACTTATGGAGTCTTTTGCTACAGAGAATTCTCTTTCATTCCTTTACTGCTAGATCTGGTAATATTTTTTCTTTAAGGTTGCCGGCTCGGTGGTGTGATAACAGATTAAATCAGTGGGTTTTTTTGAATTTATGGTTCTTAGTGACCTTTCTTCCAGTAAAACCTTCTAAGGTGATGCCACAGACACACAGGGCAGGCCCACCCACTCCGGTGACAGGGACATGCAACACCAAGAGTCCTCCACCCCCACCTGCCCCACAGCAGCCACCAGAGAAGACCCAGGCACTGAGGCGACTACTGCTGCCTGTGACCCGACTGTGACAATCCCTTCCGGGCCCAGAAGGCCACCCCGGGACAGAAGTCAGCCTGAGGCAGTCCCGAAACTCTGCGTCAGCCAAGACAGCTCCAAGGACACCGAGCGCCACGCCGAGCCCGTGCAGGTGTCCCCAACTGTCACACTCCCAGACAGGCCACGCGCTCTGCGACTCGGCGACGCCACAATCAGGACCAGCACGGGGCGGGGAGCAGAGGCCGGGGTTGGGGGAGAGGGGGTCGGCACTGGGACCTGACACCCCACTGTCACTTCTGTCAGGCCCTCCTCTGCACACTGGGGCAGGGGGCGCCCCAAGGCTGAAAGGGGAGAGACGGGGTGCACGCGACCTGTGGTCCCGAGGAGGGCGCGTCAACCATCTGCTGCTGCTCCATGAGCGGGCGGCGTGCGGGCCCCTCCCCAGGGAAGGCGGGCTGGTTTCCACACGGCTGATGCGGACGCCAGCCCCCCGCCCCCACTCCAGGCAGTTCTGTGAAGGGTCACAGTGGAGGTGACCTGTGACGGGCCCCGGACCTTCGCCCCAGGAGGTGAAGCGGCATGTCAGGAGAGGCGGGCAGCAGAGAGGCCGCGCAGGGCTGCAGGTGCCACAGGCCACCCTGCTCCTCACTCACATGAGCCCAAGAGGAGAAAACTTGACCTTAAGAAAAGAACTAACAGATCTTAGCTCAGGGGCGGTTTTTTCCCATAGGACTCGCTCTCCAAACACACGCTGCTAAGCTCTGCTAAAACTCAGCACCACTTCTGACACCGGGCCCCGTCTGACGCGAGCCAGAAGACGCTGTACCTTCCTCTAAGGTCAAGGCTAACAGCGCCAACCAAGCCCACTGCGCTCCACAGCATATGCTGACCATCTGACACTGAAACAAAACCCCTCCGAGCCCCACCCCGCCCCCACCCAAGACCCGGGTGGGGGCTGCAGCAGCCCACGGCCAGGGCCTCGCCCCCTGGCCAGGACACCTGGGCCTCGGGCCCAGATCCACTCAGGCTGCAGAGCCGGGCTCAGTATCCGAAGCTTCCACGCAGGGAGGCAGGGCCGGCCCGTATCCCCAGCTGCAACCATGGATTCCAGGCCAGGGACCGAAAGCCGGCCGATCCCGCAGCCTCCAGGCAGCAGCGGTCCCCGCGTCCCCGCGTCCCGCACTCCCCACGCCAGGCATCCGTCTGCTGCTCAGGGTGGCTTCCGGGCGATGACAGCCCAGCCGTTCGCAGCAGGGACGGAGTGGACGAATCCTACAGGAGTGATGAAATGCCGCTTCTGCGCTGGCAATTAAGACGCCGCCGAGTCCCCTCTCGTCCGGTGCCACCCCAACATCAAAGGGGGAGCATTCAAAGCCGTTCGTGCTGCACTGAAACCTCACAATGAAGCTGGAAATTGCGAGGCGATTACTGGGCGTGAATAGGCAGTAGTTAAAAGGAAAGAGTTATAACGAAATTAAACTGCAACCCCACAACGTGTGGAAACTTCCAGAACTAGAGCCCTCCCGGTAAACATCGAGGGGGCCGTCCTTACCGCGCAGGTTCTGAGCACGGAAAGTCAAAACCTGCCACCCCAGCTGCACATGGCTAGCTGCACACGGCCGCGGTGCCGTGTTCTGCCGACCTTGCTACAGTGACGGCCCCCAAGGCCTGCGAGCACGTTTGGAGATGTTTCCTTTTGCACGGCTGTGAAGCTGCTGACCACATAACATTCTCTGTGGCTCAGGGCTGCTTAGGCCACATCTGTCCTTGGTCCCTAGGCCTTCTCAACCCACAAGGAGTCCACAGTCAGCCACCCCCCTCACACCTCCAGCCCCAGGGAGCCCCCTGGGGTGGGCACGCGTGCTGCCAGCCACCCTTGCGCGAGAAAGAACGAACCCTAAAGAGGCCGTGTTGCATCTGTCTGCCTGCCGCATCCACCCTGCTGCTTCTCTGGCAGATTACTGCTCTCTTTAGAAAGGTATTTGATCTTTGAAATAAAAGCCCAGAACACAGAAAGCCGGAGAAGTCTTACAATGTGTCAGGGTGTGTGTTTTTAAGGCAGGAAAATACTTCCCTCCCACACAAATGCGACTTTGGGGGAAAGATGCCACGGATCCAAGTGAGTAGACTCTCTGGGAAAGCTTGATCAGTTTTAAAAATAGATCATTGAACACAGATTGAAAGTTCTCAAGAGCTACCTGGGGAACAAAAAAAAAATTTAAATCTCGCATGTTTTCGATGTCCCAAACTCCATTCTGATGAAACTTCGAACAGGGTGGCATTTCGCATTTCCAATGATAATAGAGTCATCGTGTTGCCATAGTGACTGCAAAATTCTGCGATAACTTTTGTTGCCTTGTAATTGCTGTTGTGTATGCGTGTGTACAGGCGGCTGAGTTTTTCTCCACGCGATGTCTCTCCCCTCCCTTCCCCGTCGCCACCACCTTATCCCGGCCGGATTGTGAAACCACCACCTCGGCCTTCACGGTCCCTCACGTAATGCACAGAATTATCAGAAGCAATTAAAACTCCAGGCAACCACGATCGTGTTACAAAAGAAAAAGTGAAACTAGGCCAAGGTGCACACCCGCCAGTCCTCCCGCAAGCTGTGGACATGTTTACTCCCAGGCCTCCCATGCTTAGGTGGTTTGTGGGAATAAACAGAAAAGCCTGAGCTGAGAAAGGAGAAACCAAGTAGCTACCCAGGCCCTTTCCTGCCTCGCGGAGGGCCGGCAGAGCTGCTCTCAGCAAGCCATTAGGTAGGTCTCTACAGTAATGCAATTAGGATTTAGTTAAGAAAGTCATTAGTTTTAAAATAACTTAAGTTTAATTTCTGCAACGCTTTATTTGAAAATGGTGTCACAGCAGGTCAACTGACAACATGCAATAAAGAAAACGCTCATACCAGCCACCGCAAGTTATTACAAATTTTTGATGTGCGGTAAATGAGTACACGGGGTTCCACCCCCGGCCTTTCCAACTGATACGCACGGTCTCCTGCTATAAAGTGTCAAATGATTCCGTGTTCAATGTAAATACGAGATAATTTGCTTGTGATTCCGTGGTGTCTTTGCAACGCCGGGAGAGGCGGCTCACATCATCCGGGCAGCACCGCGCCACATCCCAGCCTGCGGAAATCCTGCGGGCGACCCGCTCGGGGTCGTGGGCAGCACCCCCCTCCCCCGTGACGGGCCGGGGCGCACACACGCCGGGCGACGGCGCACCCCACGCCGCGAGCCCCGCGAGGGACGTTTTTCTGCAAACTCACAGCCCTGACAAAGTTACATAAACGGCGCCCGCCGGGCTCGGGGAGCCCCCGGCCCACCTGCCGAGGCTCGGCCTGCACGGGCGGCCGGGGGGCGCCGAGCACCCCCCCCCGCGGGCGGGCCGGCCGCCCTGGGCCCCCGCCGGCCTCGGCGGCGGCGGGCCGTTGTTCCGTGGCGGCTGCGGGGGAAGGTCCAGGACGGGCTCCGGCGCCCGCTCCGGAACCCACGGGGCTGGGCGCCCCGCGCGGCCTGGGCGCACGGGCCGGGGCCGGGCCGGGCCGGGGGCGCGGACCCGCGTCCACCTGCCGGGCGGGCGGCGGGCCGGGGGCGTGGAGGCCGGCGGCCTGCGGGCGCCAGGCGGACAATGGCCCGCGGGCCGGGCCGGGCCGGGCAGCGCTTACCGCGGCGGCTGGCGGGGAGGAGGAGGCGGCGGCGGCGGCGGCGGCGGGCGCTCCGAGCCGCATCTCCTCAGCCTGCGCCGCCACCACCACCGCCGGCGGCGGGCGGGCGGGCGGGCGCTCGGGCGGCGGCGACAGCAGGGACGCGGCCGCGGCGCGCCGGGCCCAGGCGGCTGAGGCGGAGGCGCGGGCGGGCGGGCGGGCGGGCGCGCGGGCTCGGGCGCGGGCGGCGGCGGGGACGGTGCTCGGCGGCGGCGGCCCCACAACCTCCCCTCCTCATTCACAAAAAATTGACCCACGTTGAACCATGATGCTGCTCCCCCATCCAGGACCGAGCCAGCCGCTGATAGGCCAGCCCTGACGCCCGTCAGCCGCCCCGGCCCCGCCCCGTCGCCGGCGGCTCTGCAGCCATTGGCCGAGGTGGCCTTGCATCCCCTCCCCCCCGCGGGCCCCTCCCGCCTGCCCGGTTTCTAATGAAGAGCTCGTCAATTACGGCTCGGCCCCGCCCTTCGCCCGCCCTCCCTGGGCGCCCGGCCGTTTTTCCATTGGTCCGCTGGGACAGCCCCGTCTGCTCCCGCCCCTCATCTCGCGGCGGCCAACCGCCAGGCCAGACGCCCAACAAACGGCAGAGATGCCCCGCCCCCGCCCATCTCGCCGCACCCCATTGGCTGCCGAAGCCGCCGATCTCGGGGGCGGAGCGACCAAAGGACGCTCCAGGCGCCAGCCGCTGGGCGCTTCGCGGTTGAGAAGGCGCAGGGAGGTGGGGCGGGCAGTGACTGTAAACACGGGCCTTGGTCATGGTCAGCCCCACTCGGCGGTCCCAGAGAGCTGCCCCGCGCCGGCTCAGCGGCCGGGACCCTGAGCCTGTACGCCTGGCGGGCGCACGCCGGGGCTGGGGCCGAGGCGCCGAGCCTGCCGGGCCTGGCCGCGGCCTCCATCTTGGATACTGGCAATTGTCACGTGTTGCTGAGTGCGCCCAGATTTGCAGGGGCGGCGCGAAGGGGCAGAGCGCAGGCGCGGCGGGCCCCGCCCTGCCCCGCGGCGGGAACGCGGCCTGCGGGGCGCGGGCCGGTGGGCCTTCCTGGTGGCCTCGGAGGGGCCGACCGCGCCTGCGCCGGCCGTAGCGGCCCGGGCCGCGCGAGGTGCCAGTGGGGTGGGCGCTGCGATCGTGAGGGCAGAGTCCGGGTGGCCGAGACCACGGGCTCTCCAGGGTATCGCAGCCGCTTCCGTGCTGCTCGGGGGTCATGACGAGCCCCTTTGCCCCAGTGCTCAGCATCATAAGGCTGCTGGGTGGCACCTTGGGCTCAGTGAGATACCTTGGTCCGTCCACTCAGGGGCATGGGCGGGGTCTCCGACATCCACCCCAGGCCATTGCATTTCCCAGCTTTACAGCCTGGGTGCACCTAGTGTTTTCCGGAGTCCCTTGTGCCCACCAAGTGAGAAAAAGCACCTCTAACAGCATGTGCCAATGCGTGGGAGCGATGGGGCTTGCGATCTCCCAGGGTGCCCCGCTTTGCTGGCCGCCCGGTCGTGAGTGTTGAGACCCACGCGGCAGTAACACTGTTGGGAGTGCTGGGAGCAGAGGGTCTTGATAAAAAAACTGAAACACTGGTATTCACATTGTAGCACGTGATCATTGTTTTGCCTATAAAAGTGCTGTATGGACACTATTTTCAACCAGATACAATGTATAATTCATTTGCTTCCACAAAACTATATCTTGCAGGAAAATGAGCTCTCTCAGGCTATTTCACAACCCAAAATGGTGACCACTGCTTAAAACCTTGAGCTCTGAAGGATCAAATTTGGTTGAATAACGTTGGAGCTTAACTAAAAAGCAACTTCTTTCCTAGAAAGCAGAATTCGGTAGATCATTTGAAAACTGCATCCGCGAGGTGTCCTCTCCCTCAAGGACCAAACTGTCCTTATTTGTCAGGTGCGGGTAACACAAACCCAGGGAAAAGCATTGCACTGAACTACACAAGTAGTTACAGCACGCGGGGCAGATGGACAAGGAATATTACCTGTCTCTAGAAGTTGGTCATGAAAGAAGAAAAATTTGGAGAGATAACCAGGGGTGACTAGGTTACCTGAAATTGCCTGCTGGATTACAGGAGGGAGACGAGGCCCACCATGGACACCCTCAGTACTTACTGTCCCCTCAAGAAAAAAGACCTTGATAAGCCTTCGTCACTCATTAACTCACACTTGAATCTTTCCAGGTTTTATGGCCCACGTGCTTTTTCTAGAGAGAAAATAAAACCATTTGTTTTTTTTTATGTTGTGGTATTATGTTTATTTGCTCCTAATAAGGAATTCGAATTTTTTTCTTTTAACTCTGCAGAATGTAAAAATTCAGAAAGCAGGTCAAGTCGATGATCGATCTCAGGTTAATCTCAGAAGCCAACAGAGCTGAAACCTGATGGAGTATCTGTGAAAAGCTTGGCCTGAAGGATGCTGGCGGAGATGTGTGATTGCTTATTTTGTAGGCCTGTCCTTTTATAGACAGGTAGAGATTAGTTATAATCTCGCCCCCGATCAGCGATTCTTGGAAAAAGATGTAGCTATGTAGATAACACAATTTTCAAAATGAGAATGTAGTTTTACAATCGTTTAAGTGCCCTGAAGTAAGTAACGACTAGAGGGCCTGGGGCATTGTCAGCGCACAAGTCTATAATAGGTAGCTTCACTTTGAAACAAATGGCAAGTTGCTGAAGGTGAGGAGGACATTGCCTTAGTGACCTGGCCCGTGATGGAGGCAGTACCATAAAAGGTCACATACAGTGAAAAGGACCAGGGGCTGAGTTACATCTACATGATAAAAATTAAGGTACGTTATTTCAGAGTATTCAAAGTGTACAATAATCAGGAGAACATGCGTATAAGTCTAGTAAGGTTAATTTTACGAGTGCAAAATGAGAGACCCGTGCCGGAAGCAAAAACCGCCTGAAGCAGCTCTGAGGTGTAATGCTAGGCAGGATTAAAAGGTGGAATTTCATCCGGAGGAATGAGGTGGCCCGCTGCTGTGTGCCAGTGAGGCCTCACGGGGAGTCCCAAGGGCCCCTCCGGGAAAGGGAGGCATCTGGCAAATGCCGGGCGCTGTGTGGGAAGAGGAACCCCGCTCACCTTTTCTGGAAGAAGCCTTGAAGTCTCCCAGGGGTTGTCTGGCTGAAGGAGAGTAGCCCCCAGCCTGTAACAAACTCAGTGCAATGAATTCTGCCCAGCAGAAAGGTCTTGAACTTGAGCTGGCAGTGAAGGGAAAGCAGGACGGCCCAAACACAAACGGGCATCCACCTGGGGGCTTCATAGGAAGGCGTTGTATAGAGTCCCAAACTCAAAGGGTTTTGTGTCAAAAAGAAAATGAATCCCTGTGTTAACAGAAGGAAACAAGGCCTTTGATCAGAAAAAGCCCCAAAGACTCAAATTAAAAAGAAGGAGGAGGAGGAGGAGGAGGAGAAGAAGAAGAAGAAGAGGAGGAGGAGGAGGAGGAGGAGAGGAGGAGGAGGAGAAGGAGAAGGAGAAGAAGAAGAAGAAAAGAGTGGCCAATCAAAAATATATACCAAAAAAAAAAAACCTCAATAGCATTAGGATACACTAACAACATTCAATCAATAATTAGAAATGTTGTTTATTGAGCATCTACTATATGGCGGGCATATGCTAAGTACTTAGGATGCATTAGAAGAACGTGATGACAAATCCCAATCTCATTAGTAAAAGGACATTTTAAATTCCTAAATGTAACACTACATTCCGATGGAACGTCATGGGAATTGACAAAATGGTGGACTAGTCCAGCCGGAAGAATAAATGTTCGAGAACAGTCCAAAAAAGAAGAAGAACGAGAGAAACTGTGCTCCAGGAAGCACACGAATCATCTAGGCTCCATCGGAAGACAGCGTGGCGCTGGCTGAGATCGATGGAGAATATTAGCAAGGAAAGAAACAGCGGCAAGCAAGCAGAAGAACTCAGCCTGATATCCAGAGAGAATACCACCAGCAATCGTAAAGGGAAATAATTGATAAATGTGTTACAATTCAGATCTCAAGTACAATCAGCAAGGAAATAGATAAAGTCCGATTGTGGCGTATTCCTACAAGGGAACATTACTCGACAATACAAAAGATGAACTGTTGATACAGACGGATGAACATCAAAGAAGTCCAGCACTAAGCAGAGACTAAGTGTCCCCATCACTGGGACACCCAGGAACCGGCCAAAAGGATCTGAGGGTAGAAGCCAGCCCTGGTTCCCTCGGCAGCCGGGGCGGGCAGAGGGGTGACGGGCCGCCTGGCATGAGACAGCCTTCCGCAGAGACGGACATGCGGACGTGGGGGTGGCGTGGAGCACTTAGGGGTAACACTCACCAGAACCCGCTGAATCGCAGAGCTGTGCGTTGACAGGGAGGTTTGCCCTCCACAGAAGAAGATGAGAGGCGGCAGCTGCCCCGACTCAGGATGTCAAAAACACAAACGAGCTTGAACAACATGACTGGGGAAGACGAGCATTTCTTAAAGGCCTAACTAATCTCCTTCAGGCGAGAGGGCTCCTCAGAGCTGAGAGAGGAACATTCCAGAAGTAAGACGGGCAGACACGTGAACCGCAGACTCCAAAGAAGAAATGTCCAATAAACATGACAAACGCGTCACCCCCTAATAACAAGAGAAACGCGAGACTTGATCTATCTGATAAAAACAAAGGAGAATAAACACGAAAACAGAAATAAAGAAATAAACACTCACAGAAACTTCGAGACAGCTCCTCCACCAGACACTTACATAAAACTTTAAAATTGTGCATGTCTTTTCTTCATCAGTGATGCCACTTCTAGAATTTCATCCGAACCAGATACATATGGACGTCGATAAAGATTCAGTGACAAGATTTGCAGCGACCATGACCGGGACGTGGGTACACATAGGTGTATGGATATCTGTGTATCTATCTACATCCACGTTTCCAAAGACGAGGGATTTACTGTCACGGAAAGACATTCACACGATAGTTGCAAGCGACAAGGAACGCGATAACACATTACAATATGGTGCAGTTTTTATCGACGAAAACATTTGCAGACGTGGAGAAAGACAGAAAGATGTCCATCAAAACAGCAGGGGCGTGCTTTTGGAATAAGCACGATGTGACAGCTCAGCGCTCTCTTTCGCTCACCCCAGCTTCTGAATCGTCCACGCAACCTGCAGCCCGCGTGACTTCTGTATGTCTACAAAAAAAATTCTCCAGAGGAAGGTGAAGGTCGCTAAGGACACTGCAAGGCCACTAGCTGAGAGGTTAGATCGGGAGGGTCCCTGAAGAGCGGGACCAGGAAGGTGGGGGGGGGGACAGAAGCTGCCCCATTTGGGAGGGAGGGGGGAAAGAGGGACCAGCGAGGTAGGGAGGGGTCGGTGAGCCTCACCCCCAGCCCCAAGCCCTCTCCCCAGGGACACTGAGGACAGGGAGGCTCAGTCAGGTGACTGGAACCCGGCAGGGAGCCTGCACCCTGAGCTGCCACCACAAACTGGGGCAGGGGTGCGTCCCCGGCTGCTCCCTCGCCCCCCAAGGTTCCGTTCAGAAACTCCCAGAGGGAGCAACGCGGACTGGTTCGTTGTGTGTTCCTTGGTTATGCTTTTTAGGATAGAATTTTGAGGTGTGGGAGTCGAAAAAAGAAATTTCCTCGCACCTTTCTCAGTTCTTCTGAGCGAGCTGATGAGACAGATAAACAAGAGGGAAGGCCCAAAATTCACCGGCGCCGCGCGTGCCGGGTGCCACAGAGGGCACGCTGGGACCTGAGGTTTACATGCCCGTCTGGACGCGGGGGTGCAGGCAGCAGGAGAGGGGTTCGGAGGGAGGGCAGGCCTCTCGGAGAAGAGCAAAGCGCTAACACATTCCTGCTGGCCGCCCCCCCC
>PVKZ01006811.1:0-29967 GCA_004027375.1 Macroglossus sobrinus | reverse complement strand
TGGACCCGGAGCCCACGGTTCGTGTTTCCATCCCAGCTCTCCCTCCTTGATGGACAAGCCGGGTAAGTCACCTGACCTCCGTTTGCCTTAGTTTCTCCCATCGTGATCGCTTCCTGGGGCTGCTGTGACAAATTACCATGAACTGGGGGGCTTAACACAGATGAAATTTCTTCTCTCCGGTTCTGGAGGTGTCACTGAGGAGAGCCTGCCCCTGCCTCTTCCAGCCTCTGGTGGTGGCCGGCAGTCCTCGGCGATCCCTGGCGTGTGGCCGCGTCACTCTAATTTCTGCCTCTGTCCCTCATGGCCCTGTCTCCTCTGTGTCCCGCCCTCTGTCCTTTCCTTTATAAGACACCAGCCCCTGGACGTGAGGCCCGCCCTAATCCAACGTGGCCTCATCTTACTCTGATGGCATCGACCAAGACCCTGTTTGCAAATAAGGTCCCATTTCGAGGTGCTGGGTGGATATCAATGTGGGGGTGCACTTATTTAAACCAACAGACCCATGTTTTGAGGAGGAGATTAATTGGGGGGAATTTGTTAATGACACACGCAACATTTAGAACAGCAAACGGCCCGACGAAGCTCTCACAGTCGTTGTCGTTATGATGCCAGGGGCCAGGGACCTTTGACAGGCTGGAGGAGAGGTCGTGCGTACCTGGCCCGTGAGGCACAGGTCCCCGCCCCCCCCACCGCCTTTCGGCGTCCCTATGATGTCTCATGTGCCAGAATATCGAGTTTTACCCCTTGCAATCCTTTCATTAAAGAATGGTTTATCTGGCCGTTTGTTTATGTGTGGAAAATGCATAAAAAAAAATTTATAAAATAAACCCATTTATTTCCAGACGAACATTAGTTAGCGTTTTGCCCGGAGTGCATTTTTGTGGCCGAGTTATAAAATTCTGAAAGTCGAGGTTTCTGAGGAAACTGCGCTCCCCACTAATGAATATCACTGCTCTCACCGCAGTAAAGAATGCACAGTATTTGGCACGATGCACGCTGGAAAAATCGCCTAATATGCATTATGAGGGGTCGCCCTCTTCGTGAGCCAAGCTCTGTTTCCAGTTTGTGGGCTAACCGGGCGCAACACGCGTTTATGGAGCGCCGACGAAGCCTCCCTCCCCGTGTGAGGTGGGGTGTGTGTGGGGGGGCTGTAAAGCCAGCGTTGGTGTCTGTGGGGCACTGTTCTAAGTACTTTACGTACCCACATAAACTGAACAGGGCCCCCATTTACAGATGGGGTACTGCAGGGACATTGGGGTCGCAGGAACCGCCCTCCATCATGCAGCCAGCCGGCAAGTTGGACGTCGGGGTTCCCAGCCAGACAGCTGGGCTCCAGAGTTCACGCTGTTTAACCACAGCCCTGGGCAAACTCGTCAGGGGTCGCAGGGCAGTGGGGTCGGCCCTGGGGGCGGTGGAGGTCCCCACGGCTTGACGGACGGGCGTCCTTGCAGTGGATCGCGACCTGGGCTGGGAAGGAGAGGGGACGAGGGACCCCACCCCCCCTTCTCCCCTTCCCCAAAGGTGCGATGGGGAAGTCCTTGCCGGAGACGGGAGGCTTGCTTCCGTGCTTTGGGTCCCACGATCATTAGCTTTGCTGATAAGCGAGGAGTATTAATTAAAGGGATAGAGCGTGTGCCTCCAGGGGTGATTACCCGTTACTGTAAATCAGACTTAATGGCGACAGACGTTCATTAGGGATTCATCTCCTAACGATAACTCATCGGCCAGAGCAGATGTCAGACGCCGCGTGACTGCCATTCCGATGCTGGGCTCGGGGAGTGGGAGGCGTCCAGGCTGGAGGCCTCGGACAGAGCGCCCTTCTCAGGACTTCGGGCTTTCGCTGGGCGGCCAGCACTGGGTGGCTGCTCCGAGGACCCCTGGGTCTTTGCTCTTGTCTCGTCTTCCTCCCTGAACAGCCCTCCTGCTACCTTGTCTCTTCCCCCCTCTCTTCCCCAGAAGTCTTCCCTGATTGGTCCAAGTGGAGCGGGGACCCCCCCCCCCTGGGCTGCAGAAACTCCGGCCACATTGTCACATTGTCATTCCCCTCCGGGGCGAACATGGGCTTAATGCCATCTGTGCGTGCCCAGCACCCGGCACGGAGCTGGTGCGCCAGGCGATGGCTGGACCCACGGGGGACGAGTGAGCACACGGACGGATGCTTCACGGAAGGCATTCCATGGGGCTTACCCTGCAGCGAACCGATTCTGTTTGGAACTCGGGGGACCAGTGAGGACCCCCTTGGTGCCTGGAGCACTGGGCTTTTCCTTGTTGATGGAGGTGAGTGCAGGTTCTTCCCTGGCACGTGGGCCCCTGGACCAGGCGGGTCCCAGGTCTTGTGAAATCCACAGGGGATCAACCAAGGCAGCGCGAGGGAAGTAAAGGGCCCCAAACCCATTGCAGGCCCAGGTCTCCTCACCTAATAAAATGAGATGTCAGTGGTTATTGCCAGGAGGACACGAATCATGCAGGCCACACTCAAGCCCGTAGCACAGTGCTTGGCACCTGGACCTTGCTCAGCAAATATCAGCCATTATTATTATCGTTTGGCTGGACCGAGGAGGCAGAATCACCAACCTCATGACCAGGAGGAGGGTAGCAGCTTTGTTCGTAGCTAGAGATCTATGCCCAGCATAGAAGATTGGAAGAGGAAAGGTGAGGGAAAGAAGGAGTGAGCTCCAGAAGGGCCTCACCTTGTAGAGAAAGGACAGGGTTGCCAAGGGAGACGGGTGCCAGCGGCCAAGGCCACGGCCGCCGCAGCCCTCACGAGCAGTCTGGTCCAGAAGGTCAGCTCAGGGGATGAAGCGATTGGCCCCAATGTGAACATTGTCCTTCTGGGTCTGTGCTCTCCAGAGAGCCGGGCAGGTGTGGGCCTTTCTCTGACAGGGAACCGGGGTCAGCAAGACCGAGCAGCCACCCAGCTGAGACTCCAGCCCCTCCGCCCACTCGCGTCCACATCTGGAGACCTGAGCAGCTGGCCTCAGAGTCGGACAGCGGGCTGACTCGGTGACCTCCGAAGGGAAGCAAAGCCCTTTCCGATACCGTGTGTGTGTTTGCTGGACCAGGGCGAATGTTTGGGCCGCGGGGATTGTCAAAGCCTCTTGGGAATGTCATCTGGAAGCTTCTATTAAGAATGAGAGTCACCCGTCCCCTTTGGTCCTGAGTCCCACTCCTGGGAATCCACCCCACAGAGATGAAAACCCCAGGACGGAAGGCCGTAGGGACGGGGCGTTTAATGTCACATGACTGTGCTGGTGAAAACCGGCTAGCCATCTGAGACTCGGGGCTGGGAAGGCTGGATAGGTTGCATAGACACCTTTTGGGAATAAACAACCATTTAAAAATCAGTTTTCCAGGTAATTATCTGGAGTGCTGTTCTTGATGTATTGCTAAGGAAAAAAAAAACAAACAAAAAAATGCACATTGGCCAGTAATGTGAATTATGCAGTGCCAGCAAAATGTAATGTTGAAGGTTCTGTATGGGTATTTCTGTCCGCTTGCGAGGGCCATGAAAAGTACTGCCCGCTGGGGGAGGCTTACACCCTAGAAATGGATCTTCTCACAGCTCTGGACGCTGGAGGCTAGAGAGCGTGCCGTCGATAGGGCTGGCGTCTGCGAGCAGCTTGGTGTCACCAGATTTGGGGGGGACTGTCTGCGGCGGGGAGATGTTTGGGGAGCAAACATAGGAGGCCGTGATAACTGCTCGGGGAGCCTTCCACGCTTGACCTTGCTGAGCTCTCCCCGCGTGCCGACCTTGCACACGTGCACACGCGGGCACGGGACGCTTGAGGGAACGGCTGGAAGTCACTGCGCTCGTCCTCCGTAGCGTGAGAACTCGGCCCCAGACGACCATGTCCCACAGGCCCTCTGCCGGGGCGCCCGGCTCCCGCCGGACCGAGCCGTTCTCGTGGGCGACCCTCACCAGAGCTTCCAGCCCCGTGCTGGCGACTGTTGTGTGCTGGTGGCACTCCTCGTCCCCAGGGCTGAGCCCGGCGCCTGGCGGGCCGGCTCCGTCTTCGGTCTTCGGATGAATGAAGTGTTGAGCCAGGAGGGGAGGAGCATGCCCGTTTAACAGACGGGGAAACTGAGGCTCAGGATATCCTTCCACCTGCCCAAGGCCGTCCCCTCCCGGTAACCCTGTGGCATCGGACGTGTTTATCCCCCCTCCAGATGGGGAAACTGAGGCCCTGTGGGGTGAATGGCCGGCCTGACTTCTCGCAGCAGGCCGAAGGAGAGAGTGATCTAGTTTGGTGAGACTTGGGGTCTCGCCCAAGCCCCCAGAGGCACGTTGTTCCCATGGCACACCTGGACGCGGTTCACAGAGAGAGTCCCCTCGTGCGGGGGGCGCAGGGGGGTCCTGCCGAGCGCCTGTCTACTCGGTGGAGTCCCGCTTGCTGCTGCAGGGACCGTTCCTTCTGCCACGGGGGGGGACGGAGGCTCTTCGCTTTCCCAACAGCGGTGGAGACAGGTGTACCCCCTCCGCCCCCCCAGATGTCTCCACTGCTGCTTTAGCGTGAACCCGAGTACGGGGAAGGGAAACCACAGCGGTGACGGGGGAAACGCCACGCTGTGTGCTTCCGCTGTGACCTCACTGAAGGCCCCTGACTGGGTAGGCATCACTATCCACTTTTGACAGAAGAAGAGACCGAGGTTCAGAGAGGACCCGGTTCCAGCCCGGGTTCGGGCGCTGAGTAAGTGGTAGTGTCAAGGCTTGCTTGCCCTCCTCGGCTGCCTCCTGCAGGGGTCCTGCCCGAGTCCAGCATCTTCCTTCCTCCTGGACCAGTTCACATCCTGGGCCTTGAGCCTCAGTCTTGTCCCGTCTCCTCACTGCTCCCGCATCTTCCGAAAACCACAGCTCCCTTCAGCCGGTGTCCTGTTTAACACACCGGCGAGTTTCCACTGGCCTTGGGAGAAGGCTCAGCTCATCCGCTCTGCTTCTCTCCTCCACTGGGGACACTTAAAAAAAACAATGGGTTCTCATAGGCGTCTCCTTTTAGAGAGAGGACTTTAGGACAGGACAGGACAGGAACAGTGAGAGATGACGCTAATAATACGCGGAGTGGGACCACAGATGTATATGCCTCTCCTCAAATGGGGGAAGACAATGTAGCTTCTTGTTTTCTGTAAACGACGCAGCCCGTGGCTCCCCTCATGGTTACAACGTGGCTGCTTCAGCCCCAGACAGCAGAGTCCCACGGATCCACGTCCAGAGGCAGAGAAAGGACATTTCTTCCCTGTGCATTTCTTCTAAAGAGGAAAGAAAGCTTTCCCAGGCGACCCCTCTCAGTCTCCCACTTACGGTTTATTCACAGGTTGCTCTGGGCAGCTGTCGCCGCATGAGAAATCATTCCAGAGTTGACCGACTCATAACCACCACGGACAGCCATGTATTTTGCTCACAAATCTGCCTTTGGGATGGGGCTCGATCGACAAGGACAGCTTGCCTTGGCACCATGCTGATGCCGGGGCAGCTCCCCTGGGAGCTGGAGAACCCAGTTTCAAGAAGCCTCATTCACACAGCCGGCAGGATGGCGCTGGCTCCTGGCTTGGGGTGGGGGGGGGTGTCTCATCTGGACCCCTCCACGGGCTGCGTGGGCTTCTTTCTCACAGGGTGGCGGCTACACTCCGAGAACAAGCATCCCCAACGAACCCGGTGGAAACGATACGACCTTGTATGACCTCGTCTCAGAAGTCACAGAGACGCAATGCCACCCGAATCCAGAGGGAGGGGACGCAGACCCCCGCCTGTCAAGGAGAGGCAGGTCCAAGTCACGTAGTCAGAAGGCCACTGGTGAAAACCTTTTTGGAAGCCGCAATCTGCCACCCACACTTACTTCGTAGCAGATCGACAACAAGGAGGGAGAGACCACCACGTGTGGCCCATTCGATCTGAGTTTAGTACAGCAGTGACAGGGCAGGACCTCAGCGGAGACGGAAGACTACAGCGGAAAACTACAGTTAGCTAGGCGACCCACAGTGTTTGCACTGGGAGCTGCACGACAAATGACCAATGCTATTGTCATCGGTCGTCTAGTTCCGAGACCGGGTGAAGACACACAGAGAATTCTCCATGCAGCTACTTAGAGCAGAAATAATATCCCCCCAGAAAGCTTCGGGAGAGGCAGCTGCAGAGGCTAAGCTGGCTCTGCTCCCGAGCTTCCCCGCTCCACCATGAAATACCTTTACGGCTGGACTTTCTTTCACGCCTAAAAGGAAAAAGGTATCGTAGAGAACATTCCAGCCGGGCGAGCTAGTGGTGAGCGGAGGCTTCTCCCAGGCCAACCGCGCCATCGTTCCTTCCTGCCTATTTCCTCCTAGCTGTTTTTTTTGGGGGGGGGAGGGGGAGGTTAGAAAATTGGATTAAGCTTCAATCGCATTTTCCCCTCAACACAAAAGTCCCCAAATTAGCAGCACATTTCTGACAGGCCTCACTTAAAGCCACATCAAATCAAATGGAGTCTCGTTTTAAAACGGCCCTGTGTATGCTGGGCCGCGCGGACCGGGGAAGGTTTATGAAGTGAGGTATGTTTGTAAATGCCGGAGAGCTCCAAATTGTTTTGACCTTGTGATATTTGAACCCTCGTCTTGTAAATTGCGTTCGACTGGGAATTGACATGCCTTAGATTGACGGCCCTTTCCACCCCCCCCCCCTGCCTGCTGCTCTGTAATTTTGTTACGAGCTTGTTTGAGGATGCTTTTGTTTTCATAAATGCTGATGTTATCCGACGTGGGGGAAGATCAAAGGGGGGGGCGACGCGAGAAGCCGTTTCTGGGAGCGACTGCCGTTCGCTTCTCAGGACCCTCTCGTCTGAGGGATGGGTAGACTGAGGCCCAGGGAGGTGGAACCAGTCACGTCAGCCACACAGGGTGTGGGCGTCTGGGCCGGGAGCTATAGTCAAGGGTCACGAGTGCAGAAGAGGGGCTGGCCCGGACTCCACGCCGAGCAGCCACCGAGGGACCTCGGTTACGTCGCCAGCCTCGCCGAGCCCCGTTCCCCCCAACCCCCTGCGAAGGGTTCTTCCCTCTGGGTGGATCAGAGACTGAAATGAGACGGTTCCGTGGGAAGCACAGAGCCCAGCACCCGATTCTAGAAGGTGCTCCTTCTTTCTCTTTCCCCAGTGGTTCCCGGTCCAGGGCACACCCCATGAACATAAGTTGGGGCGAGGAGAAGCAGTGGGGGGTGGGCCTGGTGGCAGTGGGAGAGGTGACACCGGGTGACAGACTGAGGAGGAGAAGGTGCTGGTTCATTTAGCTGTCCCCCCAAAAGTGCAGCTCTTGGTTTTAGGGAGCTGAGAAGTGAGGGGTCCCAGAGGTGGGGTGGCCCCCCAGGGACTACGCACTCGGGTAAAGGAGCCCCCGCTGGCGGGAGAGGAGAGGGCTTCCCTTGCCCCTTTGCCGTGGGACGTCCGGGCTGCCTGATTCGGCTTCCGCGGGTCCACGCGAACATCACTCCCCTCCCCCACCCCTGGCAACCACCGATCTGCCTTCCGGCTCTATGGGTTTGCCTATCCTGGACATTTCACAAAAGTGTATAAATTTCACGCCATTTGTGCCCTTCCGTGATTGGTTTCTCTCCCTCAGCATCGGTTTGCAAGGTGCATCCATGCGGCAGGGTCAGAGTTTCGTCCGTGGCTGGACGGTATCCCGTCGTGTGGACAGATCACCTCTCGTTCTGTCAATCATCCGCTGAGGGACGTTTGGGTTGTGCCCACTTGCCGGCTCTTTTGAATAATGCCACACGGAATGTTCACAGACAAGGTTTTGCATGGATGGATGTTTTCAGTTCCCTTGGGGACAGCCATGGGAGTGGAATTGCTGGGTCATGGGGTTACGATGTCACGTGGCCCTTTTTGAAGAACTGCTGAACCGTCTTCCTTTCCCAGCTGCCGTACATCAGGGTTCCAATTTCTCCGCATCCTCACCGGGGCTTGTTGTCACCTGTCTGGGTGATGACAGCCATCCCAGTGGGAGAGAAGTAGCATCTCATCGTGGTTTGGATTTGCATCCCCTTAATGATTAGGGATGCTGAGCACCTTTTCTCGTGCTTATTGGCTATTCGTGTGTCTTCTCTGAAGGACTGTGTGTTCACATCCTTGGCCCATTTTTTAACTGAGTCGTGGTTTTTTTTTTTTTTAATTGTCGCGTTGTAAGAGTCCTTCATGCATTCTGGACACTAGACCCTTATCATATCCATGATCTCCAAGTACTGCCTCCCAGTCTTTCTTTCCACTTTCTTGTTAGTGTTTTTTGATGCAATTTTTTTTTTAAGTTTGATGAAGTTAACTTATTTAGTTAGTTTTTCTTTGGTTGCTTGTGCTTTTGGTATCATATTAAGAAACCGTTGCCTGATCTCAGGTCATAAAGATTTACACCTATATTTCCTTCTAAGAAGTGTAGTTTTAGCCGTTCTGTTCCCATCCTTCATGTCCATCGTTAATTTTTGTGCGTGGTGTGAGGAAGGGGTCCAGATATTTTCTTTTGCATGTGAAAATTCAGTCGTTCCAGCCCCATTCGTTTTTTTAAAAGACTATTCTTTCCCTCATTAAACGGTTTTGGCATCTTTGTCAAAAAAAAAAAAAAAAAAAGAAATTGACCATAAATGTGAGGGTTTATTTCTGGACTCGCGGCTGGGTTCCTTTGATCTGCGTGTCTATCCTTACGCCAGAACCACAGAGTTTTGACGACTCCAGCTTTATAATAAGTTTTGAAATTGGGAAGAGCGAGTCCTCCAACTTTGTGCTTTAGAGTTTGTTTTGGCTCTTCTGGGTCCCTTGAATGTCCACATGAATTCTTGGATGGGCTCGTCCATTTTTTATTTTTATTTTTTTTTGCAAAGAAAACGCTGTTGGGGTTTTGATAGGGATTGCACTGAATCTATAGATTAATTTGGGAACTATTCCCATCTCACTAATATTAAGACTTTTAATCTACAAACGCTGGGGTCTTTTTAAAAAATTTATTTAGATTTTCTTTCACTTCTTTCAACTATGTTTTATAGTTCCAGTGTACACATGTTATATACTTCTTTGGTTAAATTTATTCCGAAGTATTTTATCCTTTTCGACAGCATCGAACATGGAATAGCTTTTGTAATTTAATTTTCAGGCAGAGCCAGCTGGTGTGGACAGCCAGCTGTACGCCGAAGCTGATCTCCATTTTCCCAGACACCGAGGTCGGACGCTGTGCCTGCGTCACTGCAATGTGAACGGACATGAAGTGACCCCCCCCTTCGGGCCTGGCCCGGGAACCTCCGACACGGTCCTCCGGGCCAGAGGTCCAAGCCCGCGGTGACCGTGGAAACCGCTGTGGAGAATGACAGAGCTTCTGCCTGAACGACCCTGTGGGAAACCGTGGGCCTCAGCCCCAGCAGACAGGTACATCTGTGACGGGGCCGAGAAGCGTTTATGAAGCCACTGAAATGTTGGGAGTTCATTTGCCACAGGAGCTGATATTATCTCAACTAAGACAGCTGGTTTCATTTCTCAGCCTCCAGCCTCGCACGGAATAGGTGCGCAATAAATGTTTTTGAATGTGTGCTCGTTTGGGGACTGGCCCTCAGAGGAACCTAGGACTCAAGTTCGCCAGCCAGGGGGAGACGGGGGAGAGTTAGTCCGGAGATGCAAGGCGTTCTCTACACACACACACACACACACACACGAGCATGAACTTGGGGTGTTCTTTCCGAGACAGGCTGGATCTGAGTCAGTTCAGAGCTTTTCCGTCTTATTGCTCACCAGGGAAGGCAACTCAGAACCTGCCCAGTGACAAGAATCTTTCTCTCCAACAGTTCATTCGTTCTTCGTTCAATCCGTTCATTCATTCATCAAGTATTTACTGCATGTCATTAGCACCTGTCAAGTGCCGTTCTAGATATGGGGGAAATTGCAGTGACTGACTGTCACAGACCCCAAATCTCTACTCGAAAGGTGCTTATGTTGACTTGGCAGGAAAGGGAAGCAGAACATAAACCCAAACCTCAACAACATTCAGTGCATGAGGTGATCATAAAGCTACAGAGGTGAATAAAGCAGGTGAGGGGTAGAGAGCCCCCATCACCAGGCGAAGACACAGGGAGAGGACAGCCGTCTGTGAACCAGGGAGAGGGTCCCCCCAGACACTGAGTCTGCCAGCGCCTTGACTTTAAGCTTCTAGCCACCGGAACAGTGAGCAATATCCTTCATCAGCCGCAGCCTGGGGTGTTCGGTGACACCAGCCCAAGAGGACCAAGACGATTGTGTATAGAACCTCAGGATTTACCAAGCTGTGTCGTGATCGTGGGAATAATCGTCACAGATTGCTCTGTGCCGTCTGTGTGGGTGCTTCCTGTTTCATTCAGTTCTTCTGGCAAACGAAGTCCTTCCTTCCTTCCTTCCTTCCTTCCTTCCTTCCTTCCTTCCTTCCTTCCTTCATTCATCATGGGTAGTTATTAGCTTCCTGCTTTATAGATGGCGTAACGGAGGCCCAAAGAATGGACGTGGCTTCTCAGGTGGCAAAGGTAGGAATTGGACCCAGACTTGTCTGACACCTGAACCCAAGTTTTATTTTCTCCGTTTTTTTTTTTTTTTAAACTTCTGGTTTGTGACTTGTCCCTCACCTGTCCCGTAGAGAGACTGGGTCCCTCTAATCCCTTCACATCGCAACACGTGTGGCTTCCGGCTCACCTGTGTCCTCTGCCTGAACCTTTGCTCTGCTTGTTGGCTTCCCCCATTAGACTAGGAAGCACTTGGGGACGGTGGCGGAGTGGGGGGGGGGATAAGTGTCATTCATCCCCGTGTCGCATTAAACTGGTCAGATGAACCCGAGAGGGGTCACGAGGCTGGAAGTCTGAAACCTGCCAGCGCACGGGGCACCTTCCCGACCAGGTACCGCGTGAGTCAGTGAGGCCGGGCAGGGCTAGGGGAAACCATAACCAGAAATCTTGGGGGCTGGACACAGTGAGGGTACATTGCTCCTTGGTGTCACCCATCAGTGCTCTCCTGCGAGCCGTGACTTCCATCCATTCCAGTCACATGGCTGCCAACTTCATCTCGGAAGAAGGGAAAGTGGGGGACCACCTAGGATGCTTTTTAAGGACCAGAGCCGAGAGTGGCTTACACTACCCTCTGCCCATGTTCCGTTGGCCATAACTCAGTCCTCTGGTCCCCAACCGAGTCCTCTGGTCCCCAACTCCAAGGGAGGCCGGGAGTGAAGACCAAACTGAGTCTGGGAAGGAGGGGTGGGATGGCGGGCCCCCCGTCTTTGCCTGTGCCATGCTCTCCACATCTCCCACGTTGTGTCTGGACCAGAGCCCAACAGGGCAGGTATATTACGAAGAGAATGGGGGAGGATTTTGCTGTTGGTATTTTAGGACATGAAGAAAATAGATAAATTAAATCACATCAAAGTTAAACACTTTTGTGCATAAAAGGACATTATCGACAGAGTGAAAAGGGAAAAAAGTATTTGCAAGTCATATATCTAGACTCATATAAAGACTTCTACGAGTCAACAACGAAAACCCCAAACAACCCATTGAAAAAACGAGCAAAGGACAAGGTAGGCCTTTCTCCAGAGAAGACGTATAAACGGTCCCTAGGTATATGAAGAGATGCTCAGCTTCTCTAACCATCAGGGAAATGACAATCAAAACCATAGTGGGATATCACCTCGCACCCCTTAGAATGGCGCCTATCAAAAAAACAAAACAAAACAGAACAGGAAATAACAGGAAATAACCAAACAGGAAATAACGAGCATGTGGAGATATCTACCCCTCGAGCCTGCTGGTGGGAACAGAAAATGGAAAAAACAGTCTGGTCATTCTCAAAAAATAAAAAATAGAATCCCTACACAACCCAGCAATTCCACTCCTGGGCTTACGCCCCGAAGAACGGAGAGCAGAGACTCGAACAGATATGTGCACACTCGTATTCACATCAGCATCATTCACACGAGGCAAAAGGTGGGAGCGGCCCAAGCGTCCGTGGGCGGATGGATGGATACAGGACACGCGGTCCATCCATGCAAGGAAATGGGATTCGGCCTTGAGAAGGAGGGAAAGTCTGCCACATCCGGCAACGTGGATGAACTTGAGGACATTATGCTCAGGAAGTAATACCATCATCGGTCACAAGACAAATCCTGTGTGACTCCACTTATGGGAGGTCACTGGAGGAGGCAAATGCAGAGGGCCAGAGAGGACAAGGGTAGTGCCAGGGTAGGATAGGGCGTTGTCGTTAAATGGGGACAAAGCGTCCTGGAGATGGGTGGTGGCAACGGCCGTATAGCGATGTGTGCTTAATAACAGTTAAAGCGGTAGACTTCGGTGTGTGTGTTTTGCCACGATAAAAAAGCGGGGAAGAGGAATGAATGATTGGGGGCTTTCTGGGAGCGCCACGTGCTTCGCTGTGCCGCACGGATGGTGTGGGGGTGCAGAGGGCAGCGTCCGAGGAGCAGGAGTGACACCGGGACACACACAGCACTGCAGGCCCCGGAGACACACGCTCCCCTCAAAGGCATTTCTGAAATGCCTGGCTCCAGAGGGCACCGCTTCCTGCCCCAGCACTGGGGGGGACGGCCAGGGGACGTGTCTCCGGGAATTGACCTCTCTGGCTGGCTTCCTTCTGTCCGGTGCCAGGCGTCATCTGGAACCTCTAAAAAGTTCATTTAGCACAAAGGCAGAGGCTGTGGCATTCGGGGTCTGCCCCTCATTGGGAGACCGAACTGCCCTTTAAAAAAGGAATTAATTCAAAATAAGTCCTTAGGATCACAAATCATTAACAGACATGTTCCAAAAAATGTTCACATAATTGCAACTTTGGGGGGTTCTGAAGCCGTCTGCGGGGTAAATGGGAGGATTGTTCAGGACGAAAAGCGGGGGTGGGAACTGGCCCCACAAAGGTTCAACGTCCAATATGAACTTTTTTCTTTCTTTCTTTCTTTTTTTTTTTTAAACAGGAAGAAGTGTCTATCGAAGGTATTTTTGTTTCATTTTCCTTTCTGAGTCTTCTGGCTCCAGAGGGGGCAGCGAGAGGTTCGAACCCAGTGGGGGCAGCTGCTCTGTGACTCTGGGCCTGCGGGACGCAGAGCCTCGGGGATCTTCTGGGTGTGATGGAAATGACGGGGGCCTTGATCTTCGATGGCGGGGTGGGGGGGGATCACGCAGCGTCAGAAGCTGGGGCGAAGCGCCCCACAGCATCCACAGACACCTCCGAATGGATCCTCTTCGAACGCCCATTATTTCCTGGCAAGAAAGCGGGGTGGTGACTGCAGATGCACAGGGTACCCCTGGGGCTGGAACAGGCTGGATTTCCGTCCTGGAGGCTCCCGAGAGGAGGGGCTCATTTGATTGCAAAACTTGAGGTTCTCACGCCTCCCCGGCGAGGGTCCTGGCACCGGGGGGCAGGGGCGAGGTTTGATCAGACCCCTCCCCACCCCCACCTCGCCTTTCCTCTCCGGAGCTTTGTGGTTCCCCTTTCACCCCGTTTCTTTTCGATGCGCGGATGATATTTCAACTTCGGGGGAGCGGGGTGTCAGAGGAGGGGAGCCCCCCGGGGTTGCACAAGCCAGCACTCCTCCTGGTCCGAGGAGGCCCGCCGGGGGGCCGGGCCGCAATTTCCGCCCCTGATCGGACAGTGACAGCTGGCCTGGGGCCTCCTCTCTCGCTGTCTGCTCCCCTCAGCGCCCGGGGCCTTCTCGACTTTAAGGCCGACGGGGTCTTGTCATAAAATCTGGCTGGAATGGGCTGAAGGGAGCCAGAAACTGATAAATTTCCTTTTGATCTCAGCTCTGCATAGGAGTAAAACATAGCAGTGGGCCCGCCGGGCGGGTCAGAGCCGGTGGAAGCCAGAGAAAGTTCCACTGGAAACTCAGGGTTCCTCCATCCCCTGCCACATTCCATTTCCAAAGGAGGGGGTGCCGCCCGGGGTGGGAGGGGGGACACCCCGTAGGCTCGGAGCAAGGCAAGGAACCTAATTAGGTGAAAATCATCTAAATGGCTTTCAAGGCATCGCTGGATTTAAAGCATTTATCAGCCCCTAACTGGTAATTAACAGCAGGACAAACGACTGAACAAAAGCTCTCTCTTCTATTCAGAGGGATTATGTGAATTTTCATTAATCTTCTATATTACCCTCGCTCCCCCAGTGAATGTTATCGGAAAGGCCCAAATGTCTACTTTGATCTTGTGGAAAAGAAAAAAAAAAAGAGAGAGAGAGAGAGAGAGAAAGAAGAAAAGAGGGTAACCTATGTTTGTTTGGAAATGACACTTTAACAACAACGGGCTCCAAGTCCAGGATCAGAAGTTCATGAGTTAATCCAGCCGTGGGGATGGGGGGCGGGGAAGCTCTGAGGGAAGGACAGAGCCCTCTCTCCCTAGCCCAGAGGGTCCCGGATGATAATATTAATGAAAAAACATCAGTTGAGACCATGCCCCTATTAATACAACCAGCTCGACATGGCTACTAATAACCTCATCCTTACGGGCTTTGTGGGCTTTGTTTGTTGATTGCTCTGTGGATTACATCCTCAAGTCCTTCCTGCAACCTGCTTGCCATCCCCACTTTGCAGGTGGCGTGTCAAGCCCTGGGAACACTTGGGCCACTGGTCTCTGATGCTAAGAGCAGGGATCCCTGCCCAGGCAGGACGCCTCTAGGGCCTGGGCTTCCCCGCCTGCCCGTGGGGTCAGCCACGGGAGGAAGGGTCGCTGGGCCAGTGCAGGAGGCGGCCGCAGTCTGTCCGCCTGCTGGGGCTCCCACCGCAGCGGTGCCTCCCGTGTGGAAGCTGTACTAACAGCTTGCCCGTGTGGGAATGCTGGGAGCTGTCGGTTTCCCATTTTACAGACCCGAAAACTGAGACTGACGAGGCCCCCGCCCAGAGGCACCCTGCTGGGAATCGTAGGGCTGGGCTTGGCGCCCAGGCGGGCCGGTCACTGGGCCCTTCATAGTTTAGATGCTGTGTTGACTCGTGAGATCAAACTAGGGGCCTTTCTCGCTTAAAAATGATGGGATTCCGACATACGGGTTTGTGTGGTGTTATCTTGACCGATGATAGATACACAGACCCACACACAAAAGTGATAAAACTGTATGGAACATAACAGACAGCACACACACACACATGCACACACACACACACACACACACACACACACACACACACACACACACACACAGATGAGGACGAGTTAAACCGGGAAATCTGAATCAGATGGGTGGGTTTTATCAGCCATGTCCCGGTCGTCCTAGTTTGCTACAGTTCTGTGAAATGTTAGCATAGGAGCTGAGCTCTCTGGGTCATTTCTTACACCTGCGCATGAATCTGCGCTTATCTCACCAGAAACGGCAATTAACACATAGAAACGGACTACAATGGTGAGGAACTTCGTTCTGGACATGCGCAAGGCTGGGGATAAACGCATGATGAGATCTCACTCTTGTGTAGAGGAATGTAGTGAGTTAATAACGATAACTACCTTTACGATGTGCCTGTGAGCCGGGCACCGTGCCCGAGCCTTGGGGCGATCGCTTTGGCAATCTTGTCATCACAAGGTTATTTACCCGCCGAAGAGGCTGAGCCTCGGTGGAGGTCATGAACTTGCCCAAGGTCACCGGGCACGTAGGCCGCAATGGCGGGGGCCGTGGGTTTTGCCGTGTGCTCTGCAGATCTAGCCACGGCTTCCGAGGACCACGTGGCAGGGCTTTCTGAGAAAAACATCCTCGCAGCCTGGCTCAGTCTGGACAGGCCAACAGTACCAGCCCCACTTTGGGGATGGGGAGACGGAGCTCAGGGAAGGAAGAGGCAGAGCACCCCCTCCGAGCCCATGGGGTCTGCCTGGGGCTCGGGGACGCCTCAACGGCGAGAGTTTCCCCGCACAGGCCCAGGGACAGAGGCGGGACTTAGATAAGCCACCTTGGGTTTCAAGAGCGGGGAGAGCCGGGTGTGAGCGGAGCCTGGAGCTGTTTGTTCAGCTTTCGGGGGAAGATTTCGTTGTCGGGGCCTCTGGTTGGAGATAAAGCCCTTCTGTTTTCAAACCAAACGCACAGCCTTTCCTGGAGGATGGGGCCCGTCGGGGAAGAAAGAGGCCGCCCGCCTCTTCCGTGGGTCTTTCCGGATGCATCGCTGGCCGTGCCGCTGGCCAGGGCGGTGGGAATGGGCCCCCGAAGAGCCTCGAACCAGCGCGGGTCACTTCAGAGGACAGTTGTCCAGGAAGCCCGTGACAAGGCCGTTCAGAAAGGTGGCTGCGCACGTTGCTGGCCTGCCCTGCGCCCTCTGCCCCCCGACCCCGGTCCCCGGCCCAAATGTCAGGGCCCATGCCACGTCAGCCCCAGGGCGCCACCGAGCAGAAAAGCTGCACTTGACCCTGGACCGAGCTGGCCCCAGGCCCTAGAACTTTCTACGTGTTCTCTCACTTTAAAACGCACGACAGTCCTCGGAGGGAAGAAGCCTCACCTTCCTGTTATACGACTCAGGACGTGAGGGCAGAGGCCGGTCTCATTCAAGGTCACGAGGCTGCAAGTGGTAGGTCTGAGATGGTCCAAAGCTGGTTCCACTCGCTAAGTGGTGTTGGCCTGGGGGTCACAGGTGGTGGCCGTGCCGACTTCCTCTTCCTCTTCTTCCTCCTCCTCTCCTCCTCCTCGTTGTTGCTGTTATTTTGTGATAGTATCTTCTGAAGACGGCTGTGACAGTCTCTCTCACTCCACGTGCTCGTCACCGCTGAGTGGCGACGTCTGTGTTCCCTCCCTTTGAACCCGGGCAGGTTTCTGACGATGGCATAAGTGACACTGTGTGACTTCAATATCATTAAAAAATGCCACATATGTCTGCCTTGCTCCCCAGGGTCACCAGCGCCATGCTGTCAGGAAGCCCAGCCAAGCCCACAGGGCGAGGCCACACGTGTCCCAACCAACGTCCCAGCTGACGGGCAGCATCAACTGCCAAACACGGGAGCGAGGACCCCCAACCCCGGTTCCAGACTCCGAGCCCCCACCCCTGTGAGCCCCCTAGCTGAGGCCCAGAGGTCGGGATCGGAGACGAACGCCCCCAGGTTCCCGACCCACAGAACCGTGAGTGTTCTGAAACGGTTGTGTGATGCCGCCACCTCCCAGAGTTCCCTTGTTGCCTGGCAACAGTCGCTAGAGCAACCGCGACCGCGGAGGTTCCAAGTGAGCCCACGGTTGCCGGGTGCTTGCTGCGGGCGCGGCCCTGTGTCAGGAGCTCATGGAGTCGGAGGCGGAAGGGGCTTCGCTTCTGCACCATCGATTCGTAGCCCTGGGGGGGACGAAACGTGACGATATCCAGGCCCCCAAGCCAAACCTGCTCACGCCCGGCATCCCCATGGCCACGTTCACGGGCCAAGGCAGAGGGTCACAAGGGCAACGGGCCCGTTGAATTCAGCGGAATGCAGCAAATATTACGAAGACCACTTCCTATGTGCCGGGCCTGGGCATGACACACCTCACGTCTTGTCGAAGAGAGAACACGAGCGTGCAGATGGCCGTGCAAACGAGAAGGGCGTGACCACGGCGGTTATGCACCGGGCTCTCGAGGGCCTCTTTCCAGGGAGTTTTATACACAAATCTATTTTTATTTAAAGACACAGAGGTTCATAGTGACTTTCCTAAATCCTTTCGCTGCAAAGCGACCAGCCCGGACCTGAACCTGTCTGCTTGGCTGTGACGTCTGTGGAGATGCTCGTGAAATGCCCTGCGAGCTCGGAGGAAGGAGCTGGCCCTCCTCAGTCGTGGGAGGCTGGGCTGTCGGTCAATATCCGGTCTCCCCTCTGCCTTGGCAATGGACATGCTACTAACATTTCCAGCCTCTTTTGCACGTAGGGACTAAGCGAACGAGTTCTGGCCAATGAGTTGGAACCAGAAGTCTTGCGTGATACCTCTGAAAAGCCTCCTGAAAGAGAGAGCACACACTCTTCTTCCCATCTCCTTCAAAACCCTGTCAGGATTGCAGGTGTGATGTCTGGAGCAATAGCAACCATCTTAGACCACGAGTATGAATGGCAGGGGGAAGCCTGAAGGGGCCTGGGTCCCCGATGGCGGGACAGCTTCCGTACCTGCCCCCGGATCCTCTACCTCTGGTCACCTTTTATACGCGCGCGAGAGAATGTGCCTTTATCTAGTTTAGGTCACTGCCGTATCGAGTCTTGTTTTTTTTTCTCAGTCGCATCTGATAAACTGGGACAGCGGATAAGACTTTGAGGAAAGAAATGAGCTTGGGTTGGGCTTCGAAAGATGGGTAGGACTGGGAAGAGCAAGAGGAAGGAGGATCTTCAGGGTGGTGTGTGGAACGTGGCTGGAGAGACATTCGTGAAGATGGGAGCCTGTTTCAGTATATATTGGAAATCTGTCTGTCTGGCCCTCCCGGCTCCTGTAAGCCATCCGACTCTGTAGCTGCAGCTAGAACCATTTAAGAAGACACTTTGACCCCTACATTGTGGCCACAGTCTTGGCCTTGAACTACGTGGCCTGACCTGCCTGCATTTCGTGGACTCTGATTTTACCCGCTCCTGTCCACGGTCCAGCTTCATTCCTCGAGCCAGACCATCCATGCTTCTTCCTTGGCTGTGTTCTTGACCAAAGTCAGAGCTGGCTTTTGCCCCCTGGGTCCATACCTTGACCCCATGCCACCTGGCTTCTGGGCGCCCGCCCTTGGCCTGAGTCCCCGCGGGTAACACCCCGAGCAGGTGACGGCATCCGGCTTTCCCCATCTCCCGCCCTCCCCTCCTTCGCCTGCCACATTCTGCACCTACCAAGGCCATCATCCCCCTCCCCCCCACCCCGCCCCGCCCCCGCAAGGAGGAGGCCCCAGAGAACACTCTGTCCGTCCCTTATGTCAGACGTTCCCCTAATTCCCCACGGCCTGATCTTCTTTTGCTGGTTCCGTTGATCGAAAACGATTTTCCAACCCAGCGGATTTAATGGCCTGACACTTAGGGAAATTGGTGCCATTCCTTAATTACTTTTATAGCTGGAAAGCAATTACTTAGCAATCACGGGAAGGTCTTCTCGTGTTTCCTGGAGCCGCGCAGCCCTTAGGAGACGCCTGTGGGGAGCCGGGGCTGGCGTGGGAGGGAGTGGGTTCGCTCCTCGTTTGGATCTCGGGCCATTGGGTCTGGGAAGAAGGCTCAGTTTTGAGGTGCAGAATCGGATGGGATGAAGATGTTTCGAGTGGTAAGCCCAGTTGGTTAAGCCAAAACCCGACAGCCACGCTCACGTCTCTCTCTTCTTCAGCTCCGCCTTCTGAGCCTCTCAAGCCTGCCACGACCCCGCTTTTCCCGAGGAAAGCCGTCCAGGCTGCCATCGTCGCCGACTTGAGTGACACGGGGAGCCTTCTGACTGGTCTCCCCGGCCCCTGGTAGTGGGTAGAAAGATGGTCCCCACACGACATGTCCCCACACAAGGTGAGGGTACCCTGCGCTACCCAGGTGGGCCCGAAGCCAACGAGAACGACCCCGGGAGAGAAGAGAAGGGGTGAAGACACACAGACGACTTTCCCAGACTGCCTTGCAGCCAGGCATGGCCACATGACCACGCTCTGGCCAATGGGACAAGCAGAAATGACGTGTGACTGTCCAGGGCACACCCTTAAACGCAGGCGCATACCTTCCTTTGTCCCCTCCATCTCGCTGGCCGGGTGGTACCATCTCGGGCCATGAGAAGGTGGCAGTTTCCTACTAAGGCAGAGGGAGAAGACAGAGTCCCCCCCCCTTTATCCAAGACAGAAATTGGTCTCTGTCTTGTTAAGCGGCCGTTATTCTGGGTGTCTGTTAGAGCCACATGGCGGTCATCCTGGTAGGTGCCCTTCGCTTAAACTGGGGGGCTGCAGGGAGCCGGCCGAGCTGCTTATCCTTCTGGACCTTGAGAGCCCCCTCTGTGCCAAGTGCTGTGCTGGGGCCCAGTGTGGCTCGGGTAGACGCGGCTACCTCGCGCGGGGACCCTCTCACACGTGGGCGCTGCGGGAGGGGCCGAGCTGCAATGGGGTCAAAGTAGATGACCCTGCGGGAGGGGCGGGGCCAGGGCAGGCGGGGAACAGGGTTCCAGGCAGAGGGAAAGTGGGGAGCAGCGCACTTGAGGCTCGGCGGGCCGTTCAGCACGAACGTGAGTCCCGCATCGAGAGAGGACACAGCCTGCTCCATCCAGCTCTCCTCCCGGGGGCCGGTCACTGGGATAAACGTTAAGTGACTGGCTGTTAAACCTCCGGGAACATTCTTGCTCAGTCCAGGGCTGGTAGATAGCCCTCCACAAACAAAACGCCGACCTGCATCTGGAGCCTTCTTCCCAGCATCAGCGTTACGATGGGTCCCTCTGGAGACCCAGCCAACGGCCTTCGTGGTCTCGGCTGTGTCTCTGTTCCTGCCAGCGACGGGATTCCCCCCGGGGAAGGCAAAGCTGTCAAAAACTCGGGCTGAGGAGGGGGGTTTGGAAGCCCACGAAGGGAGAAACCATTCGGGGGGCTGGACACACGATCATTTTCTTACACGCGCACCCCGAAAGCAAGGCCCACACAGCACGTTCTAGGGTTGGCTCCGAATGATGATGTAGGGAATGAATACACAGGGTTTTCCTCTTTCTTTATCTCTGCCCTTTATGGGGACAGCAGACCATGCCGGGGTTTCCTTCCTGCTGCCGTTTCTACGTGGGGCTGCGATCTTCGAGGGCACGCTGAGTTTTGTGTGTGTGTGTGTGTGTGTGTGTATGGGGGGGGCGTTGGGATCCACTCATCTATTTATTAGTCCTTTATGCCGTCAACACCCCCTTTCCCCAGCTCAGGGGCCCACAGAGAGGTGTGTGCGTGGAGGGGGGTGGTCCGTGGCCCCTGTCCTCACCGATGGTGTCAGTGAGTCCTGTAAGTGGACAGGTGCCACATGAGTGGACGGCAGGGTGTGACAGGTGCCACGTGAGGGCTGTGGGGACATGGAGGGGGACCCCGAGCCAGGCTGGAGGGGGTTGGGGATGCTCTGTAGGAGGCTTGAGAGGGTTTTGAGAGTTGAAGGACAGCTGGCCAGACCTGGAAGGGGGTGTGGGCTGCAGGGACGGAGGGCTGCCCGGAAGCTACATGGACCCAGGGTAGCTGAGGTGCAGGGAAGGGGCCCTGGGCAGCCAGTGACGAACCCCCAGAGGCCAGCGGGGGGGCCCTGGGCGGGGCTGAGCCCTTGCAGGCTTCACAGCTCATTCGGAAAGCCCTGTGTGCGACCGTGAGAACGGGCAGAGCCGTGGGGGTCCCCGCCCCACCCGCCGTGGCCCGAGGCGAGACCAGGTGGGTCCACACGGACAGGTGCGTCGTGCTGAGGTTCTAGGAGGCGGCTTCGTTTCGTGGAGCTGCTGTCGTGAAGCACCGTATCCTGGGAGACTTAGAACAGCGGACACTTATTTAGTCTCGATCGTTCTGGGAGCTGGAAGTCCAGTTCGAGGTGTCAGCAGGGCTGCGCTCCCTCAGAAGGCTCGGGGGCGGTGGGGAGAGGGGGCGTCTTTCCTGGCCTCGTCCGGCGTCTGGCGATGGCCGGAAGTCAGCATCCTTGGCTTATAGCCGAATCGCTCCCATGTCTGCCCGTGTCTTCACCTGGCCTTCTTCTCCGTGTGTCTCTGTGCCCAGACGTCTCTCCTAAGGACACCGGTCCCCGGGGTAGGGTAGTGCACGCCCCCATCCATCCAGTGTGCTGTCACTTCACCTGCACCACGTCCGCAAACATCCTGTCTCCAAGTCCCGGCAGGAAACAGTGAGATGACGTTGCCGGTTCTGGCGCTGAGGGCTGGAATGCATCTTTTCGGGGGACACAGTTCAACCCACGAGAGGAAGTGAATGGACAGCTCTGAGCCCACCACGGTCAGACACCAGGTTCGTGGCTTCTGAAGGCCAGCGCTGGGGAATGGCGTCCACGTGTGCGGCCGCAGGGGGCCTCTTCTGGGGGCCCCACAATCAGGCAGCGTCGACCCCCAAGTCCGAGCCACCCTGCAGAGAAGGGGGGACGGAGGGGACCCCAAACGTCGCTCGGATAAAACTCGATCCGGGAAGCCAGGGAAGCTGTTGCCTGACAGGGAAGATTCTGAATGACAGCGGGGGACAGAGAGTGGTGACGAGAGGGGTGCAGGAGAAGGGACTGTGTAAACTGGAACAGATCAGAGGGAGCCAGATTGGGGGGGAAGGAGGCAGAAGGGGGTCGAGAAGGGAGTCTACCCAGGCAAAGTCAGCGGCGGGGCAGGGGGAGCCACCCCAAGTCCTGGAGTCACCTTGGTTTCCATCAAAGAAGGCAGCAACCCGTCCAAAGTAAGACGGAGCCACCCACCCCCAGCGCGCGCCTGGGACCTGCTCGGCCCGGCCCTCCCCGTGGCGCTTGCTCGTGGTTCCCGGCCCCCGCCCCGCGGGCCTCGTCCCGGTGAGGAGGGCCGCTCGCCCAGGCCCAAGCCCAAGCGGCCCGGGCTCCCCTGTTTGGCTGTTTGCGTTTCTCGACAAAGGAAATTTGTTGGGCTTAAGCCGCCAGGGGCTGGCATCTGGATCCTATGATGTCTGGCTCTGGGAGGGCTGCGCGGCAGAACCGGCTCGAGGCCTCCGTGTAATTAACTTAAGTGCTTCCAAGATGAAAGCTTATTTGCTTGATCCCGGATTAGGGACCCGGGGGCCGAGAAGGTAGGTTAGGCCTCGCAGACCAGACCGTGCGAGTTATCTCCGGCGATTGAAGTTCCCAGAGATACCAGCGGTGGACAGTAGAAGCCAGGAAGTGTGGGCATGTTGGCATTTATTAAATTTGCAGTGAAAAAAAAAAAAAAGGGAGGGAGGGGACCAAAAAAAAAAAAAAACCGAAAAAAAGCAACAAAAAGCCAGCCCTGGACGCCGGCCCGAAGAGGTTAAGTGGAAACAGCGCTTTACACAATGATGTGGTTAATCATATTTTGCTTTGGAAACACGAATATCATAAATTGGCCTCATACTTTCTCAACAATGGGGCAGCGACGTTAATTTCCTGGTGGGGGTCCAACTTCTGGGGTTCTCCTCCCGAGCCTCCCTCCTCCCTCCTCCCCTCCGTCCGTCCTCCTCCTCCTTTCTCCTCCTCCCTCCCCGCACCCCTCAGCTGGAGCAGGAGAAGATAGCTTTGATCCCTGCTGCTCTGGGGGGCCGAGGGGGGAGGCGCAGAGGGAGGGGGTGGGGATTCCCACAGGTGATTTTTCGGCCTGGATTCCATTGTGACAGCCATGATTTATTTTAACTACCAACCCAGGAAAGCAGGCGCCACCGGGATGAATACCTCCACGAGCCCCTCGCACACTAATTTTACTGTTTATGAATCACTAATATGTTTAAGAAAAAAAAAAAGAGGGAGGAGAAAAAAAAAAAAAAGGAAGGGAGTCCCATTTTAGATAAGTGAAAATCAGACTTCGAGAAAAGACTTCCACGGTGCCCAAACAGTCCCCCCCCCACCCCCGAGACAGAGAACACATGGGGTCCAGATAGCCACCCCCTTCCACCCCCCACCCCCGCCTCCCCGGCAGGCAGAGGCTACTGGCTCATGAAACACTTTCATCTCTCCCAGGGAGATAAACGGGCTGGTCTGGGTCGGCCTCTTTATTTACAGAAGAAAATTAAATCCGTTTTAACACTTGCACCGTTCATAAGAAACACATGTCGGCCGGTGATTGTTTTGAACCCGCGTTTCGAGCCCCGCCCCCGCCGCGTTTTCGGCCGGGCCTGGGCGGGCTGTGGAATTCGCGTGTTATTTTTTCCCATCTCCAGGAACCATTCCTTGGCCGAACCGGAACCGGCAGGCAGGCGTGTGCTCTTGGGTTCCCTGCTTCCTGGAGGAGGCTGCTTTCCCCCTGTTGCCTGAGGCCTCCACCCCGCCGCCGCCCCCTCTAGTTCTTATCGGGAGATTGGAAAGGATCAAAGGAGCTCAAAGCCCTAATTGAGCCCGACTCCTGCCTGGAGTTCCCACAGAAAGAGAAAGAAAAGGCTGGACAATTCTCCGAAGACGTCCTGATAGTTACACAGCTGCACGGGAGGTGTCACTCAGATCCGGGGTCCCCAGCTCTGGGGCTGCACCTTCCCAGGGTTATGATGCACATAACCCCCCCTGGGGATCGTGTGAAATGCAGATTCTGATTTCTGCAGGCCCTGGGCGGGGGCCCTGAGACTCTGCATGTCTAGCCCACGCCCTGGCGTGTCCCTGTGTCCCCGTGTCCCCGTGTCCCTGTGTCCCTGTGTCATGCTCAGATTGCTGTGCCCTCTCCTCAGAGCTCCTGATTCCACAGGTCTGGGGTGAGACCTGAGAATTTGTGTTTCTGATGAGCTCCCAGGGGGTACCATGGGTTTGGGGCCTCATTTGAAAGTCACTGTCCAAAACCAGTGTTCTCTCTGGGGAAACTGAGGCTCTGAATTATATCTTTATTTTTCCGAGGTCTCACTGCTCCAGGCGGCAGGACTGGAGCCGGAACCCTGGCCCGCTTGCTCGTCCCTCCACGGTTGAAGGCAAGTGGGAGGTGAGCCCGGTTTCCCCGTGGGGACCCTGCACTGTCGGGCACCGGTGGTGGGACTGCCTGGGGACAGAGCCACGTGTGGGCCCAGGCCACCGCGCCCGGCCCGGGAACGCTCCGACCCTCTCCTTCTGAATTGCTGGTTCTCATGGCTCCGATTGGGCAGCACGTCTCCCGGTGGCGGTGGTGTCCCTCCCCTCGGGGCCCCGGTGGGCTCGCTCAGCACCGTCTGCGGCCCTGAGTCATCGCGTACCCCGTCACTCGGCTGTGGTGGGGTCCATCCCCCCGACACATCACAGGGAACGCAGGGAGCAGAGGGCCCTTGAATGAATGAACGCAGAGCCCCCCCGCGGCGTCTCGCGGGCTGTGTGTCCTGGGACACTGCCCACCCTCTCTGCGACCTGGTCCCCGTCTCGTAGCACAAAGACGCTCGTGTCCACCCCGTGGGGTCACAGCTGGCACACAGCAGGTTGGTGACCCGGCTGGGCGCTTGTGCTGTTTCTGATGTTTTTATGATTTGTTGCTATGACTGCCTTAGGCTGTCAAAAGTTTTACCCCAAAAGTCACTCTTTTGGCCGAGGCTGTCTTTCCGGAAGGCCCCGGGTGACACGCCCAGGAACTCCGGGAAAGGGGGTCTGCCCAGACGTTGGTCGCTAGACACGGGACGAGGACTCCTCTTTGTTCAGCATTTTGTGGGCTCCCTGACACTGCCCCCCACGGGGGAGTCACTCCGTCCTCACGGACCTCCACGGGGGACACCTCATCACGCCCAGGCCCCAAGGGAGCGGCCCGCGTTCACACGGGCAGCGCCTCCGAGGGCCACGTCGGGGAAGGTGGGCTGCCCCCACCTGCAGGGCTGGGGTCAGCTCTGTGGGTGCCCCCCCCTGCAGGCCTGGGGTCGGCTTTGCGGGGTGTCCCCACATGCAGGCCTGGGGTCGGCTTTGCGGGGTGCCCCCCTGCACGGCTGGGGTCAGCTTTGCAGGGTGCCCCCACCTGCAGGGCCAGGGTTGGCTTTGTGGGGTGTCCCTCCCTGCAGTCCTGGGGTCGGCTTTGCGGGGTACCCCCACCTGCAGGGCCGGGGTCGGCTTTGCGGGGCCACAGCGCGCACTGGAGGCCGTCCTCCTTCCCAGCTCGGAGTCCAGCTCCTGCAGGAACCACTCCCGGGGCCCAGCGTGTTCTCTGAGGGGTGTCGGGCCCGGGTGTGCTGTCCCTCGCCCACGAGCCCACACAAACGCCCTCGCTTGGCCTCGGCCCAGCACCCTCCAGGCTGAATCCCGGCAGCGCCGTCGTCTTCGGCACCGATGAGACAATCTGGGTGGCGTCCCTGTCACGGGGGGCCTATGACAAGCGTTCAGTTGATAGCTACAGCAAGAGAAATGATCGTTCTTTGCGTTCTTTGTGTCCAGCTCCCTGGGGCGGGCAGGACACGGGTGCTGAGTCTCGCATCTTACTAGCCGAAAGGTCTTGGGCCTCCGTGTTTACTAAAATCTCTGTCCCAAAGGTTGTGGGCTGAGCGGTCCTGCATGTAGGGGCTGGTGGGCTTAGCAGTGCTGCGTGTAGGGGCTGGCCTGCCCTCCCCTCTGTGGGCCGACACCGGCTTCAGGAGGGAATGTGCGTCTAGGGAGGACACATCCTCTGATTTTTAAAGAGAAAAATGCACATCTGGATCTCTACGTACACTCTCCCCCGTTTTAGAAGTTAGCCACTCTATCTATGAGTCTGTTCGGGCGCCATAACAGATGCCACCGGCCGGGGGTTTTAACGACAGGCATGTATTTACTCTCTGTCCACTCCAGAAGCCGCACGTCCAAGGTCAAGGGGTTGGCAGGCTGGTGTCCTCCGAGGCCTCCCTCCGAGGCCTGTGGATGGCCGTCCTCTCCCTGTGTCCTCACCTGGTCTTCTCTCCATGTGTCTGTGTCCTCAACTCTTCCTATAAGGACACCAGTCGGACTGGATCAGGCTCCACCCAATGACCTCATGTAACCTTAAATATCTCTTTAAAAAACACCCTGTCTTCAGATATAGTCTCATTCTGAGGCCCGGCGGGCGGGGTAGGCCGTCCACAGAGGAATTTGGGGATGGCGCACAGTTCTGCCCATGATGCAGGATTCATAGAAACCTTTAGAAAACCTCCCTGAGCCACACGCCAGGCCCTGCGGCTCCTGTCTGAGGTGGCTGTTTGTCCAGCTATGGAGGTCCAGACACATACATCAGCTTATACCCTCTTGTCAGTGTCCCCCCGTTCAGTTCAGCCGAAAGTCAGATCCTGGCGGGCTGAGGGTGCTGTTTGCCGGTTCCTGCTGTGCCTGTGATTAGGGGCCTGTCAGGAGGGCTGGCTTCATGTCTCCTGGGCCCTTATCTGATGTTTATGGAGGCTTGATCGGCTGTCCTCCCCCTCCCCCCACCCCCCACGCTGGGCTGCTTAGTTGGGTGCCTGGATATCTGATCCCCCACATTATTACTCCCTCCCGCAGCTTTTGGGTCATTGAAATAAATCCCTCTGGGGCCTCGGGGCTCTTGTAGCCTGAGGAGGAGATCCTGAGGATGAGCTGTTTACTGTTCACGCTCCCTGGCTCCCTGCGAGCCTCAGAAGAATGGGGTCTCCTTATCTGCTGGCAAGAACGAGATTGTGCAGACAGAGCACAAAGGCTCTGCCTGAGGTGACAGGCGAGCCTTGGGGCAGGGACAGGCATGGAGGGCAGCGAGCTGCCTCCGGAACTCAGCATCAGCCACTCACCTATGCTCCCACCTGCTGTTTTATGGCCTTTTATTTCTATTTATTTACTTATTTTGAAAGCAAACTATCCATCAGAACTCTCTGCAGTAATCCACACCGATACCACCTTCAAAGGTTGATACTATCTCAAATCTGGAATGACATTTAATGCTGGTATTCCAGCTCTTAAAGTGGCCTCTGGCTTCATGGGGAGTGTCAGAGACCTCACCCTGAATGCAGTCACCTCTGTGCCAGCAGACAGCCAGCCCGTGTCCTGGGGAATCTCAAGACATGTCTTTACATCCTGTCTTTTTTAATTCCGCCAACTCTGACTCTGCTTCTCATGAATTCTCACCCTCTAATAATTTTCATTTTTCCCTAGAGAAATGGCAAAGGCCTGTAGGGTCCGACCTGGTGTGGGTCTCATTTGGTTTCCCGACCTCAGCTCCCGAGACCCCCTTTTGCTGACTCTGTCCAGCCACACTCCCCTCCTTGCCATCAGCCAATCACACCTGGCCTGGCCTGGCCACAGGGCCTTTGCACTGCCTGTTCCCTGTGCCGGGAATCCTCGTCCTTAGAATACCTCCGTGGCTGACTCCCTTCTCTGCTTCCAGTCCTGCTCGGCTGTCCTCTTCTCAGCCAGGAAGGCCCAATAGTGAATGTACAGAACCCCCGTCCCCTCAGAAGGCACTACGCATATCCTCACTCCGTTTCCCCTCGGCACCTGCTCCCCTGATATGTTATATGATCCCCTTACCACGCCTGACGGCCTCCGCCCGGACAGAGCTTGTTGTATGGTGTCTGCCTGAAACAGTGCCTGGCCAGAGTGAGCACTCAGTGGGAACTCAATTTATATTTTGTAGGTAAATGAATAATTTAAACAGAGCCCATTGTTCCAGAATCCTCGGGGCCTGAGAGCCCATGCGAGCCCGGGCTCTGCCCTGAAGTGGAATTTCCACTCCCCACTCCCAAGGGGAGACAAAATGCACAGGGACAGAAAGCCTTTTACCACGCTGGGTTCCCCTCAGGGATACGTACGCAAAGCACGGAGCACAGCGTCTGACACGCAGCCAGTGTTCGCCAAACATGCGTCTTCCTTCTTCCTCCTGGAAATGTATCTTTCAGAGCATCTGGGGTGGGGGGCAGCGGCTCAGGACAGCGGCCTGTGACCCTGGCGACAGTGGGCGGGTCAATTCAGCAAGCACAGCTTTCGGCTGAATCGTGTCCCTCCAAGTCCCCATGTTGAGGTCTGAACCCCCCGGGACCTCAGAACGTGACTGCAGGTGGAGGTCAGGCCGTTACAGAAATAGTTCATGTCCGGTGAGGGCCTGTGGGTGGGCCTTCGTCCACTATGACCGGTGTCCTGATACGAAGAGGAGATGAGGACACGGACAGGCACAGAGGGACGACCACGTGAGGACACGGGGAGAAGGCGGCCGTCTACACGCCAAGGAGCGAGGCCTCGGGAGGAACCGCCCTGCTGACCTTGGGCTTCTGGCATCCAGGGCTGTGTGTAAGCCGCCCGGTCTGGCGTTTGCTGCAGTGGCCCAAGCTGCCTGGGAACCGGCACCACACACGGACGGGCCGAGGTTCCGTTTACTGACCTGCCACGTCACCAACGAGGACCTTGCGGCTCAGAGAGGGGAGAAAACCAGCTGTGCCCCCCAACCCCGTGCCCTGTGTGCTGCACCTGTCACGTGCTGAGCTAAACCCTGAAGAGGAAGCTGGTGGCATCACGCTTCGCCGGGTGGTTCCACCGGGGCCTTGCCCACGCTCAACAGCCTCCTAAGCCCCACCCTCCCGAAGTGATCCCCCTCCCAGAGAGAAGGGCCCATCTACCCTGGAGGGAGGTGAGCTTTGAGGAGGGGGCAGTGGCGAGGGGGGTGGGGCTTCTGCCAGGGCCCTGGCTCCAGACAAAATGCTCAGGACTGTCTCCTCCTCGGGGCCTTGTGATAACTCTGAAAACCAGAGCTCAGGAGCGCTCTGCTGGAATAAACCCCGAAGGTGTTTATCCTGAGAATTCCAGGCCTAATCAGGCCTAATTTATGGCCTCCCTCCAAACAGGGCAGGCTCGGCAGCCATTAGGGTCGCTGTAAGCAGGACAGAGCCTTTGGGTCTCAGAGTATAAACACCTGCTGTCCGCTGGGCCTGGGCAGTGCAGGGTGGGCTGCTTGGGGGAGCGGGGACGGGTGGGGGGGCCTGCTGTGCTCCCAGTTCCTGTCTTACCAACTCCCAGGAGAGGTGGGGTTTAAAGCTGGACGGCCCCTGGGACTGTGTCAGACCCTGGACCAGGTGGGAGGGGCGTAAACAAACCCAGTGGGAAGGGACACTACCTGGCTGGATGAAGACGCACAGAGGGCCAGCCTCGGGCAGCACCGTTGGCCTCGGGCACATCCGGATTCCTGGGGACATTCTCCAGGGTTCGGTTATTTGGGGCAAAGACACTGGTGTTTACGAGAACTTAGCAGCTCAGCAGTGTCACAGGGACTCCTGAGAAGGGGAGCAGGGAGCATACAGACCCAGACGTGAGCCCTGGCTTCCTGCGCACAGTGGGACCGAGGGCAGGGCACGTGTGGTCACGATGAGCGCTCAGGGTCGGGGGCAGGGATCGCACATGGACAGGGAGTTGCCAGGCACACAGTAGGTCGCCAGGCTGACAAGTTTCTCTGTCCTGGAAGTTCCTTTTAGAATCCTCATTCTCACATCCATTGTCATCGATGGGTGGATCGATGCCTTCATTCATTCACTCATTTCCTGCCCGGCGCACGGATTCAGTCAGCCGCAGTGGACAGTGTGCTGCGG